>JBBPTF010000001.1:0-113144 GCA_038094015.1 Phylloporus cf. gajari | reverse complement strand
CGTCCGAGGGGACGTTGAACAAGTTGATACAAGGCGTGCGCGTGCTAGATGTGCTTTGATAGATCACCTCAAACTTGCTGTGTCTGAAGTGATCCGTGGTGAGCGATAGTATTACGCGTCTATGTCAAGGTAATCTATCTAGATAAGTAGCAAGACGTGCATTCTCGTATCGGTAGATTGGGTATGAACCAAGAACATGTGAAGGGTCACCGAGGTGGAAAGACAAACCCCTTGTTCCCAACCGGACTCCACCCCTCTGTACGCTCGTCCGCACGAATCAGGCTGGCAATGCTAGCCGTGTGCCGGTGCATCCGCCCTCCCTTTTTCATTGCTAGGACAGCCTTGACAGGCGCAGCATGATCCGGGTTCGGCGATCGATACACAATGGGGTGCTCCTCCTCGCCCTCGTCCGACAGATCGACCGACTCGGCGGTATCACTCGCAAACGCATCCGCAACTGGCCTCCTCGCCTCGAGGTCATACTGCTCATACTTTGAGCGCACACGACCGGCGACGCGTAGTTCCTCGGGCATGAAGAGATAGAAAAACGCGGTGGCAAGACACGCACCACCGACGACATCGATGAGATAGTGATGGGTGAGATACATGGTGCTCCAATACAGCACCCCCACATACGTCCACACATAGCGCGCCGTGCCCTGCCAAAAATGGGTGATGAAGAGCGCGCCGAGGGTCGCCCACCCCGCGTGCAAGCTCGGAAAGGCGCCAAAGACGAGGGGCGAGTTGGAGAAGCCGGTTTGGTAAATGTCGCTGCCAAAGAGGGCGTCTATGCGTGCGAGGCCGCCTGCGGAGCCGGGGACGTCGTACGTGGCGGGTGTGAGGCCATAGATGACTTCGTACCAGGGGGCTGCGCAGGGGACGAGGATCTGGACGAGGACGCCGGTGAGGTTCATGTAGCCAAACGTCTTTGCCCAGGTTTTGAGGGCGAGGGGGGGACGGAAGAGCCAGAGGAAGAGGGCGAGGATGAGGGGGTAGGTGTAGTGGATGACGCCGTAGGGAAGCCAGGCGATGATGTCGAGGACGGGGTGGGTGAAGCGCGTGAGGACGTCTGATATGTTGGCGCCGTAGAGGACGGACTCGAGGGTGGGGAGGAGGACGACGTGCACTGCGGGGCGGTGATCGGCGGGTATGAAGCGGTTCGTGTAGAAGGCGAGGAGCCAGGCAAAGACGGGTGTTGCGGGGAGGAAAAACTGGCAGGTGAACGGGACGAGGAGGGCGATGGCGTACAAGACGGGGATGGCGAGTTTGTAGGGATACGCGGGGACCTCCATGATGGTGAGCCAGAAGAGGGCGAGGAGGACGTGGAGGACGTAGACCGCATCTGAGCGTGCAAACGAGTGCGCTTGGAGACGAGAAAGCGTGTCTGCGGGCGACAGGGACTTGTCGAGACGACCGACAGCAGCAGAAAAGGCGACCAGCAGCGTCTTGAGTGGTCTCGACATGAAGACGTGGGAATCAATTCAGCGCGGCCTTGACTAGTGACTAGTGACTAGTGATATCTCCCTCAGAGGACCTAATCTAGTCTCATCCAGGTTCAGATAAATACCTCCATGATGTCCTTTCTGAGCCCCCTCCAAGACATCTACGCCGCACTCACGATCGCCTTTTGGCCCACATTCTGGCACATATGGACCACTCCCTCCCTCATCTTCCACCCAGCTGAGATCTCTCGCTTCTTCTTTTCCCATGTCTGGACGGCCTTTGGCGCCGGTATGGACGAAAACAATGCCCAGCTCAAGACATCCCTCATCACCCACAACGCACACGGCGTCGTCCTCGACATCGGCGCAGGTAAGCCCTCGAGCACGTCCTTGCACCCGCTCACCTCCCCAAGGCCACGGCCACACCGCGAAATACCTCGACACCGCCCGCGTCACCAAGTACGTCGCGCTCGAGCCCAACACCCGCATGCACCCTGCGATCTGCAACGCAGCACATGCTGCTGGGTTCACCGAGACAGCTGGTGCGTTTGTCCTCCTCGCATGTGGCGCCGAGGACACTTCCACGGTCCTCGCGGCCCTGGGTGGCTACCAGCCAGTCGACGCGCTCGTGTCAGTCCTCACGCTGTGCACCGTACCTGCGCCGAGAGACGTTATCGTGTCGCTTGCGACAGAGGTGCTCAAGCCCGGCGGCCAGTTTCTCTTTTTCGAGCATATGCAGCATCCGAAGCTGCATATCGCACGGTGGCAGACCCTTTGGTCGCCGATCTGGTCATGCGTGTTTGATGGGTGTAGATTGGACCGTCCGACGTACACTTGGATCCGACAAGTGAGCGGATGGGCACATGAGGAGGTGACGAGTGCGGGGAACCAAGACGAGGACCAGTTGTGCAAGTATTATGTGGGCAGATTTGTCAAGGCGACCTGACACATGCTCTGTGCTTACTTGGTCTTTCCCAAAAGATGTGCTACTCTGGTCGACTGATCGGTTTCAATACTAGCGATGCAAATATCAGGTGCGATACTTCATGAATTCAATGCTACTCCACTGGCATGGCACTCGTAACCTCCAGGCACTCACACTCCCGACTGGAGTAACGCCACCGGGTTATGATTTCCACTTTCAGAGCCCCGCCCAGACCGTGCCATCTCCGAAGAGATACAGTCAACAGCCGTATGGATTCTAAAGTTGTTTCCTAGGCTCGCGAGTGACCTCTACGAAAGACCGAGTCGCGCTCGAACTCAGCGCCCATTATGCAACATGCGGAGCCAAGTTCTGGCACTTTTTTCCTCGCGTGCTGCTTGCTCTGGGCGACCTACTGGCCGTTGACACACTCGCAAATTCGGAGGCACCTGACGAGCGATTTACGATGTGCATCAATATTTACAAATCATCTTCCTGTACGTAGACAACAAAGGTAGCAAGCAAAATTCCCGAGTGTCCATACGCCCACATGGACTTTCCTTTGATCAAAATTACAATCAGTGTAATACTACCTCTTTTTTGAATCGAGAACGTTCAGAATGATGCACGTAGTGTATTCCTAGTCAAATATAATGATAGCCTAGTACTTGTAAAATGGTCCAAGTTCGCTAAACAAGGGCAGTCTGTGTCTCGAAAGAATGGACGCTTGCATCATGAGCATGTCTGTTTACCTTTCTTGCTTTGGCAGCTATCTGAATTATACGAGTAGCATCAGTGATCAAGTCGAAGAAGAGTACCGCGGACAAACCAGATTGAGTGCAGAACCAGCCCTGAACCATTTGATCTGCTCCTCGTTGAATGTGTGTGCAAGAGGAATTTCCTAGGGTGATACCCGTTAATATCAACGTCAAAATAGAGCATTTTGAGTACGCACATCACTGGTACCATCAATATGCTTGGCAACAAGAGTAAAACGTTTGCCAGGGGCAAACGACTCAAGGCCGATAATGTCAACCTTGTCGTGCGGTTGGACTTTGTCATAGTCGTCGGGGTTGACAAACGTCAGCGCGAGCATACCCTGCTTCTTCAGATTGGTCTCATGTATACGTGCAAATGAACGGGCAATGATCGCAAGACCGCCAAGGTAGCGAGGCTCGAGCGCAGCAAGTTCACGGGAAGACCCTTCACCATAGTTGTGGTCACCAATGACGACCCACTTGATACCACGGTCGCGGTAGTAAGCAGCCGTTTGGGGAACACCATCGTATTCGCCAGTAATCAGGTTCTTGACCTTGTTCGCCTTGCCGTTCTCAGCATTGATGGCGCCAATCAAACAGTTCTCTGGACTGAGTGTAAATGGAATTCCAGCAAAGTCAGTAGGGGATGTGACTCACGAGAAGTGTTTTCGAGATGACCGCGGTACTTGAGCCAAGGGCCGCCAGCGCAGATGTGGTCCGTCGCTATCATACAATCATTACATTTGCCGATACTATCGTGACCTGGTCACTTACTGCACTTGCCCTTTACCTTGATCAAGACAGGAAGATCACTGGAAATCTTGCCATCCCATGGTTTGAAAGGTTGTAAAAGTTGAAGACGGTCGCTTGTGGGACTAACAGCAACGACGATGGCATCACGGTTCTCGGGGGGTGGTTGGAATGTCCCCTGACCGGGGTCGTATCCACGAGGAGGAAGTTCATTTCCGGAGGGCTCCGAGAACTTGAAAGGTTTGCAATCGGCGCCAATGAGGGTGTCGGTAACGGGGTTGAAGGTGAGATCTCCAGCAAAGGCCATTGCAGTCACAATCTCCGGAGAGGCAAGGAAAGCGTGTGTAGCGGGATTCGAGTCATTGCGACCCGTGAAATTGCGATTGTAAGAGGTAATGACTTGGAGGCATGAGAAATATTTTCTAGTCGGCGAAGGGCGACTCACTTGAGTTGACTTCTCCCATCCTGACATCCTCTCTATCCCAGTTACCGATGCACGGCCCGCAGGCGTTAGCAAGAACGAGACCACCAACACTTTCCAAGGCACCAATTTGACCGTCACGCTCAATAGTAGCACGAATTTGTTCAGAGCCAGGGGAGATCATGAACTTACTCTTCACTTGAAGACCATGTGCCCTAGCTTCCCTGGCAATGGAAGCAGAACGGGACATGTCTGCATAAGACGAGTTGGTGCAAGAGCCAATCAGGGCGGCCTTGAGCTCCTGGGGCCAGTTCTCCTTCTTGACTTCCTCAGCAAACTTAGACAGGGGGGTAGCAAGGTCGGGGGTGAATGGTCCGTTGATGTGAGGCTCAAGCTCAGATAAGTTCTAGTCCAATGTGGTCAAGATCAATACACGAGAAGCCGAGAGCATACGCTTACAATCTCAATAACCTGGTCATACTCGGCGTCCTGATCGGCCCTAAGGTTGTGAGAGAAACGCTTGGCGTACTGGGCAATCTCTGAGCGTTTCGTGGCATTCAGGTAGTCGACCATGTGATTATTGAAGGGGAAAAGCGCTGCGGTAGCGCCAATCTCAGCTCCCATGCTACATATAGTGGTCATGCCCGTGCAAGATAGGGAATCGATGCCAGGACCATAAAACTCGACAATGGCACCGGTTGCACCCTTGACAGTGAGGATACCAGAAAGTTTCAGGATGACATCTTTAACATAACAATGTGAGAAACAAAAGACTAAATAACTAAAATCGTGAAACCAACCTTTGGCAGTTGTCCACCCACCAAGCTTGCCAGTCAGTTTTACACCAATGATCTTAGGACACTTGAGTTCCCAAGGCAGACCAGTCATCACGTCGACAGCATCTGCACCACCAGCACCGCAGGCAACCATTCCAAGGCCCCCTGCACTAGGTGTGTGCGAGTCACAACCGACCATGAGACCACCAGGGAATGCATAGTTCTCCAGTATAGTCTGATGTATAATGCCGGAACCGGGTTTCCAAAAGCCGATACCATACTAAATGATTCCACCTTACATACGCTGCAACATGAGAAAGGAAAGTCTCACCTTCGCAGTAGCCGTTGCCAAGAAATCAAATACTTCCTTGTTTATCTCATAGGAGCGCGCCAAGTCCCTAACACCACCAACCTTGGCTTCAACCAAGTGGTCGCAGTGAACAGTCGAGGGAACTGCAACGGTATCCATGCCTGCAGACATGAATTGCAGGAGAGCCATCTAAATTTCCATAAGTAGATATTGAATCGTGAGGTGGGGAATGGCTTGCCTGGGCAGTTGCATCCTGGAAAGCCACTCGCTATGATAATAATAACCTTGAGCAAAGAACCATATGCAAGATGTCGGACATACATCTGGACGGAGTTTGAGGTAGCTGACACCCCGAGCAATATCCTGGCTGTGTGGGTTATCCAAGTGGCCATAGACAATCTTTTCCGACAATGTCAGGGGTCGACGCAGTCTGAACAAGTGACGGTCAAGCAGTTGAACATGGGACAACAGAGGCGGTCTGCTCACCTTTCACGGACGATGGTGAGGTTGTCCTCGATACGCTGGTAGTTAATGTGGGCACCCTTATCGAGGAGCGACATGGCGACTTGTGTATCGCCGATACGCGGGGCGAGGGTAGCCAAGCCCGCTCCTGGCAAGTGGCGGACTGAACGCAAAGCATGACGAGCTCTTGAAGCGAAAGTGAGCATCTCCTGTGAGAGCTGCAAACAAGTCACTAGGGTTTAAAGGTCTGAAGCGAAGCGAGGCATCGGTAGAAAAGACGAGGAATGGGGTTGTTTACGTTGTAGGGGAAACCATACGGTTTTTAGGTATAGCTCGGTTTCAGTCCCCGTTTGGATCGGTTATGGAACTGCCGAGCTTTCTCCACCAATCAAAATGCTTGGTTAAGAGCTGGAAAGTAGTTCAGTGATAACGTTGTAACGTTACTCGACAGCTTTGCAGATGGGCCCCTCCAACCCCCACAGCCACGACACTATGGCCAAATCCGTCGTCTGTGCTCGATCGTTGAGCGCAGACCAAGTCGAGCAATCGAATTGCGACTTACGAAGTTGACCCAAAAACACTACAATTCGCTTCGGTTCAGTTTGCGGCAACACTAGTCCATTTCGACAGCCTTGATGGCATCCGATAGCACTAGCAGAAATAGAAAAGGCGGCGTTTTAGGGAAGTTCCGGAATCAGGTTAGGACTGATTCTGACTTTGATGATTGATCCCCACGTTCAGAACGGCGCTGGGTCAACGTTTCATTCACAGCTGCAACGTGTTGTGGAATTTTACAGTAAGCGAGATAAAGCAGGTCACTTGCCCAAATTTAATTCCGCAAAACAGCGCATTGGGCCATCGGTGGCTACAAGTACTACTTAATGTCACAGGTCTGCATGTATCCTTTTTACCTGAGATCAGCGTCATTATGTCTCCACCAGATCTACCCCATTGACACTAGCACAAGTCGTGGATTGACAATGAACTATCACTACGAAACCTGGCCACTCCTGAGCTCATGCGATTTCGTGACCCCATCGCCCCTTATGTTCTGGATGATATATGCCACCCTCCATGAGACATTCAGGAAAATGGTGCAACCAACGACCTATGGGGCATACTTGCCATTGATAGCCACAGCTTGAGACAGGCAAAAGCACCCGTAAAGAGCATGTGATTTCGCTGTGTTTCTGCTCGATTTCATCGTGCGCCATCCAATGTTTAATGTGATGGGAGATGGTTGTAAGCGACCAGACCGCCGCACGTAGTCGTCACACCAAAAGGTGGAGATAGCGAATGGATATCATTCCGTATCACGAGCGGTATGGGACCTAGGTAAGCCTGTCTGCTTACAATGGTCATTCACGGACAATTCACACTTCTGTTATTAGAGCTCAATGATAAGATTTCTGTCACAGCTGACTCGAGTGGTGAACGGATCAATATTATTTCTTAGGAACTTGAGACATGAAAAACTGTTTGGTCACAAAACAATTTCATTCCGTCCTAGGTTGCACCGCCACCATGTCACAGATACCGACCCTATCCGTCATTTGGCCCCTCTTTACTTGTTGCCATCTTTTCTTCCCGCCACCATGACAGACTCTGCCAGGTGCGCTTCCAGTTCTCGTCGATTATTAGTTGTATTTACTGGACGGATTCAGCAAGTTCGAGACGCTGCAGCTTCACGCCGGGCAAGAGCCTGACCCCGCGACAAACGCTCGCGCAGTTCCTATCTATGCCTCGACTAGTTTTGTATTCAATGATTCGGCGGTGAGTTGGGGACGAACGCACCTCGACCAGATACTAATATGTTTCTCAGCACGCGGCAGATATATTCGGTTTGCGGTATGGTCGGAACTCTTGAGCTTACAGGGGCTGACCATCGCACGCCCCTGTAGGACGTTTGCTCATGCCTATTCTCGCATTAGCAATCCCACAGTTGTGCGTCTCTGAAATCCGTGGCTTTGCACAGTTTTGTGATGGCATATCCGACAGGATGTTTTCGAGAAACGCATGGCAGCACTCGAGGGTGGCGTAGCAGCCATCGCGACAGCCTCCGGACAAGCTGCTCAGTTCTTGACGATTTCTACGATTGCCAGGGCGGGAGACAACATCGTGTCAACGTAAGTAGCTATTTAGGAGCTTGGTTGACTAACCACTCAACATCCCGGCAAGATCTTTTCTGTATGGAGGTGTACGTTGACATCTCTTTTGTACGACGTGTGCTAATCCTCACTCTTGTAGACATACAACCAGTTCAAGGGTATATCGTACTCGTCCCATCAAATGAGTTGCTAATATCTCTCCTTGTAGTCACCTTCAAGCACTACGATATCGGTGTCAAATTCGTCAACGGAGACGATCCAAAAGACTTTGCCGCAGCTATTGATGACAAGACGAAAGCTATCTTTGTCGAAAGTATCGGCAATCCTAAATATAATGTTGCGCCGATTCCAGAACTGGCCAAGGTGTGTTTGGTTGCAAATGAGGCGTCGTGGCGTGCAAACATGCTCTACATAGGTCGCCCACGAGAACGGCATTCCATTGATCGTCGACAACACATTCGGGATGGGAGGCTATCTCATCCGGCCAATTTCCATGGGTGCCGACATTGTCTGTCGGTAAATTCCCATCGGTAGATATACAACCGAACTAATGTCCATCCTAGTGCACAGCGCCACGAAATGGATTGGGGGTCACGGAACCACGATTGCTGGCGTGATCATTGACTCTGGTACGGCGACCGAGGCATAGCTCTGGACGACTCACACATCTTGATGACAGGCAAGTTCGACTGGACACGCAGTGGCAAATTTCCATCGTTCACATCCCCGTCGGAGGGTTACCATGGTCTACAGTTTAGCCAGACATTTGGTCCTGCAGCGCTCGCAGTGAAACTCAGGGTGGAGTTTATGCGGGATATTGGACCCGCTTTGAACCCCTTTGGCGCGTTTCTGCTCATACAGGGTCTCGAAACCCTCAGCTTGCGCGCTCAAAGACACTGCGACAACGCACTTGCTCTAGCAAGGTCCGTCTCGTCCTTTCGCCTTGACAGAGATATCAGACGCCTAGCAGATGGCTCCATACGCATCCCAAGGTAGCTTGGGTGTCGTACCCTGGCTTGAGGGGCCATGAGTACCATGAAGCAGCAAAACGGCTGTTGCGGCATAACATGTTCGGGGGCGTGCTGAGCTTTGGGGTCAAGGGGAACGCTGACGTCGCGAGCCGTGTTGTAGACAACCTTAGGTTGGCGAGCAACCTCGCGAACGTGGGGGACGCCAAGACGCTCGTGATTCACCCCGCGTCGACGACGCACTCGCAGTTGACGACGGAAGAGCAGGTAGCGACAGGAGTGACAGAGGATCTGATTCGGGTGTGTGTTTCGTTTTATTTTCGACGCTTTGCTCAGAATGAGGTAGATTGCAGTCGGGATTGAACACATTGACGACATTATCGCGGATTTGGAGCAGGCATTGAGGGTTGTCCCTCTGTAGGCAACTATCGTACGAGTTGTTTGAAAGGATGGCTCTTACGAAGTAGGGGGGGTTTCTCGTCGCGTTATTCTGCAGCCACAAACTGGATGTACACGAAAAGAGTCGGTATAAATGCCAGACAAACATGTAATCAGCTCACAGATAAGTGTTGAATTCCGCAAAATTCGCCGTGTGAATGATTGATGGCGTGATCGGCCCATCGGGATAATATAAAGGAAGACGGTTTCGTCTTGTACGCCAGTCGCTCCTTTGTGATGGCAGATCCAAACAGGTCAGTCTCTCCAGACAGCAGATATCGTCGCGATCACCCCAACGTTAACCAGACCCCTTGAATTCGAGACCTTACAGCTTCACGCTGGTCAGGTGCCCGATCCAGCCACCAAGGCTCGCGCAGTCCCCATCTACGCCTCGACTAGCTTCGTCTTCAACGATTCTGCAGTAAGCCATGCCAATCGTCAGTTCCAGTGCGAAAGCGCTCAGACGATGTCTAGCATGCGGCCGATCTCTTTGGTCTGAGGTGTGTCGCCAACACAGTAACGTAATGTTCCCACGACTGACCAGGACACGTCGGCAGGACCTTTGGACACATTTACTCCCGCATCGGCAATCCCACCGTTGTGCGTCCACGTCTGACCTTGTCGGTAACATATCTGAGTCTCATCGCACTGTCAGGACGTCTTTGAGAACCGTATTGCCGCCCTTGAAGGCGGTGCTGCCGCTGTTGCCACGGCGTCCGGTCAGTCCGCCCAGTTCTTGGCTATTTCCGCGATCGCAGGCGCTGGCGATAACATCGTATCCACGTGAGTCTTCCTTCACGTCATTCCGTCCGCGTAACCTCCCTTTTGACTAGGTCTTATCTTTACGGCGGAGTAAGTAGCACACTTTGGTCTGGTGACTTAACCCGCTAATACCTTTTGTTTCAGACTTATAACCAGTTCAAAGGTGGAGAGTCGTCTGTTTTTGCTGTGTTTTGCTCATAAGGGTCCGCAGTGACGTTCAAGAAATATGGGATCGGGGTCAAATTTGTCCACGGAGACGACCCTGCAGAGTTTGTTACCGCCATCGACGACAAGACGAAAGCGATCTTTGTCGAGAGTATCGGTAACCCAAAGTACAATGTTGCTCCGATTCCAGAGCTTGCCAAGGTGTGTGATTAATCATCTTGAACGTACTGCAATTTGATGGTTGCTCGGTGATGGCGTTAGATCGCCCACGATAATGGCATACCGTTGATTGTTGACAATACTTTTGGAATCGGTGGATATCTTGTGCGGCCAATCTCCCTTGGCGCGGATATTGTCTGTCAGTCCCCACGTCCAAAGGCTGCTTTGAGTCCTTGATATTTTGTTTTGTAGTGCACAGTGCCACAAAATGGATCGGTGGCCACGGAACCACGATCGCAGGTGTCATTATCGATTCTGGTGCGCACTTCCTTGAGAACATGGACGACATGACCGACCACCTGTGCCAGGCAAATTCGACTGGACACGGAGCGGCAAATTCCCTTCGTTTACAACGCCTTCGGAAGGCTATCACGGCTTGATCTTTAGTGAAACGTTTGGGTCTGTGGCGTTCGCTGTCAAGGTCCGGGTAGAACTCTTGCGCGACCTCGGTCCCGCACTAAACCCTTTCGGTGCCTTCCTGCTCCTCCAAGGTCTCGAGACCCTCAGTCTGCGCGGTCAAAGGCACTGCGACAATGCGCTTGCGCTTGCAAAGTACGTCAGAGTCCACATTTTTTCTGCATCCAGCCATTCATGTCCCTGTAGCTGGCTCGTAAAGCACCCCAAAATCGCATGGGTGTCGTACCTGGGCCTTGAAAGCCATCCCTATCATGAACGCGCCAGGAAGCTGCTCCGAGCGAACGCGTACGGCGGTGTGCTCAGCTTTGGCGTCAAGGGCGAGCCCAGCACGGCGAGCCAGGTGGTGGACGCGCTCCGACTGGCGAGCAACCTCGCCAACGTAGGTGACGCCAAGACGCTTGTCATCAACCCGCACTCAACGACGCACGAGCAACTGTCGGACAAGGAGAAGCTGGCGACGGGGGTGACACCAGATCTGATTCGGGTACGTGTTTCGTTGCGCGTGTGCGACACGGTCTAACATATGTTTGCAACAAGGTCTCTGTGGGCATTGAACACATCAATGATATCATTGCCGACTTTGAGCAAGCACTGGATACTGTGAATATTGTTGGCACGAATAAACTGTAGCTATGGGTCGATCTAACTTTCTTCTTGGGAAAATCTTTAAAACTATTTCGGACCAGCATCTGTCGTCAATGTGATACCATTCACAAATGTATGTACCAGGAATCCACCCGAACGTATACTGCACCACGATCGAGCTCTGACGAGGGAGACTCCAGCTTCTTTCCAAAAACCAGGTGGCATGGACGGGTTTGGCCAAGATAACGGGCACTTTCATCTGACATAGGTTGTTGAGCCCTCATCCATTTTTAGATGACGAAAGGCAATAAATCTTCCGTGTTTAGTTGATGATCCGGACGGTCGCTTTGCCGAATGCACCTCTTGCAAACCCACGCAGAGCGCCTTCATTGAATTGCGATTCGAGTGCATCAAGGACAGTAAATTCCCTCGCGAGTGAGAGCGAGTGCGCTATTTTCCCCAACATGGTGAGATCGTCCACGTCATCTGCGAAGACAACTATGCTAGCATCACGAAACACACCAAGGCCCGGGAAAACTGGATTAGAGCTGAACCTAAGGATGGTTGCCAGGTAGTAGGCGTTCGCAAAAGTAAGCCTGCATGACTTCCCCAAGAAAGAGGACGGAGGTGGTACCTAACCGACGCTCTAACCAGATCTGGCTATGAGAACTGTTTCGTAAGTTGATTGCTTTGCTGACTTGCCTAAGCGACGACCGGCGCAGACCATGCGTACCCTCAGCAAGTTCGGTTCAAACTGTCGATCAGTGCATTCATACAGGGGAAATGAGAGAAGTTAGCAGTTCTTGGAATAATAACCTGCCATCACCATGATTAGTAACCGGTGATTATACACTGATGCACCATCGTGGTGTCGAAGGGCTCGCTTACGGTTATCCGCTGATGGGCCATCCCCGCCTACTGATACTCCCCAGCGAGTCTTATTCGGGTGCCGCGCGCACAGCGTTAGCTATATAAGGTCAGCTTCCTTTGTTTCGTTCGGCAAGCATGTCTCCGCTAGGTCTACTCTTCGCAAACCCGTTGTCTCACCAGCTCAAGACACGTACCGACGATAGACTGGCATGCATTCTCAGGTCCAACTACCGAACTCACTTTGCTCAATCCGCGACGGAGCTCAGTGCGTTCCGTGATGCCATAACTGGCATTATGGACGACACTGACAATACTACCCTCTGCGAGACATTCAGGAAGACGGTGCAACTCACAACATACAACGCGTACTCGCCATTTATATCAAAGTTCTTCAATTCCCCGTGTCGAGAGAATGATGTTGTTGACTTACTCGCTCCGGGTCTACCAGATTACATGACCGAATCCAGCTCGACGTCCGGTGGTGCTCCAAAGACTTTCCCGAGATACAACTGCCTACCAAAGTTTGATGTATCAGGTGTTGGGTTCTCTGACTCGCCAAAGCGTACCACGGCATTCTTGTTCTCCTTCATATGCAAGCCACTGCGTATCATGGATGAAAACAGGCGCCTCATCAAGACAGTTAATACATTTATCGCATCCTCTTCTTTAGTCTGGAGGTCAGTTTTTGGTCTGCCCCCCGAAACCGACGCGGAAAAAATGGCTACATTCTGTAGGATCCATTGTACTTTCTGTTACTCAATATCATTCTAACTCGTCGCCTGTCCAGTATCCGACTTTGCTGCACCATATGCTGCAGGGTTTATCAACCAGTGGAGCTCTTTCCTAGTCATACATGGTATATTTGCACTCGGAAGCAGGTCCCTTGAACGAATGAACATGTCGTTTGTCACCACATTTGTGGAGTTGATTCGACACATTGACGCCCAATTCGACATGATAGTTGACTGTATCTCCAACGGCACTATCCCAGACCTCGATGGCACCACACACGTTCGACATCACCTGCAGGTCAGTATCTGCCTATTGACACAGACAAAGATCTAAAATTTACCAGTTGTGTATTTCACCTGATCCCAAACGTGCAGCGGAGTTGCGCAATATCGGCCCACCGTCCTCTCGTCCTGGGTGGTGCAGTCTTGCTTGGCCCAATCTGAGTTCGGTCACATGTACTGCTAGCGGTGCCTTTGCATCATCGCTCCCATTGGTGGGTTTACGAACCAGCTATTTCACATCCTTCTCACTACCTGCACCCAGGCTCGGTCGATTCTTGGTCCCAACGTGGACATACTCGCTCGTGGGTATGCATCCTCAGAAGCCCGAATTGCGTCGCCTTACAACCTACACAATCTGGAGCACTACAAGCTCCGTGATGAAACACACATCGAGTTTTTGGACTTCAACGAGAGTGAATCCATCCACGCCATCGTGCAACCTGTGAGTGCTGGTTGTGGTGTGGAGCCTGTTCTGATGGTAGTTGCAGTGGGAAGTCGATGTTGGAAAGCGGTACGAAGTCGTGATAACCAGTCCCCATGGTTTATGGCGATATCGTCTCGGTGATATTGTCGAGATTGCTGGGTTTGATCCAAATGATGGCACACCCATCATCAAGTTCATTGAACGCCGAAAGTGGGCAGTGGACCTTTCATATATGTTGACGCCTCCTCACTCATCAATAGTATCGCCTTCCGTTTCCAAGATGTCATGATCAATGAAGTAGATTTGAGGTCTGCAATGATGTCCGTGGCAGAGAGTACGCTGGGTGTTGTCATTGAGTGGACTGCGACAGTAGATGAGTATCGACTCGCGCCTTCGATTGGCTTCTTTGTCGAACTTGCCAATGAACCAGGTAGGCTTGTTCCATTCGCGCCCATCTTCACTGCACACATTGCCTGCCAGTCTACGATGCCTCACTCGTAGGGGAACGGATCCTTGATGCGCTCTCGAAATCCAACGAAAACATTCGGTTCGCGTATGCGACAGGAACATTCGGCAAACCGACTGTCTGGATCGTCGAACGAGGGACGTTTAGTGCTTTTCGACAGCTGAGATTGGATGAGAGAAGTGGGAAGATAGGACAGGTCAAGGTGCCTGTCGTCTTGACCAGACCTTCCCATGTCGACTGGTTTTTGGGTCGAGTGGTAAAGAAGCTATGAGCGAGGTATTTTTACCAAATAAACTGGAGATCGAGCTGTCGACGTCTCATGATATGGACTCTTGTTTCCTAGCCTAATGAATGAGTGATCCGTACAAGAGATCCTGTCACTGCTATATCATCAATCCATTCTCACTTGAAAGTGACTCGGCCCTCTCCGGGACAAACGTTACACACGTTCATCTTCAATCGCTCCTCGGAACGGTAGCGAACCGAATGCGGGCCCTCTACCGTTCTGCCCAACCAACATTCACCGTCTATTATTTCATCTCCAGACTGCCATTGTGCTGGCATTGAACCCTCGTCATCAAGCACTGATGAGGGAATCACGGACCCTATACAGTAGATGCGATAGTAAAAGCGAACAAGCCACAAACAAAAATCAATGTTTGTTCCTGTCGCATTGTGGGGGTATATCGAGGAACCGTTCCCCCACGAGCAAGGTATTGCCGCCAACAGAGAATGTGTACAGTGAACACGAGCACGGGTGGAACGTATATCACCGGCAAGTTTGATGAAGATGCCAATCGTGGGTAGGGCTTTGCGCTCATCGAGTGTCGTGGTCCACTCTATTCCCCAGCGTGTTACTAGTTGAGAACATGCGCGAGTCTGGGGTCTCGCTGCAACTTGAACTGCTGGGACAGCGACGGGATTCTTGCCAAAAAGTAAGTTTGATGGAGACATGACTTGCAAGGGAATTGAAAAAAGCCGCATCGCGTGTGCCAGGTAAGTTCGACCCGCAGCAACAAATTCCCTTCACTGACGAGACCTGCGGAGGCTTATCACCGCTTGATAGTTTTAGATCAGTCACGTTCGCAGACAATGTCCGTGTGGAACTCTTGCGTGATATCGGACTCCCTTTGGCGCGTTCCTGGTTCTCCAACAAGGTCTTGAGACACTCAATTTGCGCGGTCAGAGACCTGCGACAACGCGTTCACGTTCGCAAAGTACGTCAAGCTTTACTCGTTGTCGTGTCGGGTCAAACCACTCTCTTTTTGGATAGCTTGTAAAACACGAGCATCGCATCTGGGCCTCAAGAGCCGTAACACCGGATCTGATTCGGGCGTGTTTCTAGTGGCAGTGTACTCATTGATGGCCGTACTCAATGCTTCTAGCCAGTCTTACTCGGGTCCAGTGTGCACAGCGCTGGCTATGTAAGGTCAGCTTCCTTCTTTTTCTTCTGGTGTCTCCACCAGACATACTCCGTACAAACCCATTGTCTCACTAGCTCAAGACACACACTGACTATAGACTGGCATGCATTCTCAGGTCCAATTACCGAACCCAGTTTGCTCAATCCGCGACTGAGCTCAGTGCGTTCCGTGATGCCATAGCCGGCATTATGGACGACATCGACGATGCTGCCCTCTGCGAGACATTCAGGAAAATGGTGCAACTCACAACATACGGCGCATACTCGCTATTAATATCGAAGTTCCTCAAAACCCCATGTCGAGGGAGTGAAGTCGACGACTTACTCGCTCCGGGTCTACCAGATTACTTTACAAAATCCAGCTCGACGTCTGGTAGTGCTCCAAAGACTTTCCTGAGATACAACTGCCTGCCAAAGTTTGATGTATCAGCAGGTCTTAGGCTCTCTAACTCGCCAAAGCGTACCACAGCATTCTTGTTCTGCTTCGTATGCGATCCACTGGCTATCACAGACGAAAGCGGGCGTCTCGTCAAGACGGTTAATGTATCCCTCACATCCTCTTCTTTGGTCTGGAGGTCAGTTTTTGGTCTGCCCCCCGAAAACGACGAGGAAAAGATGGCTACATTTTGTAGGATGCATTGTATCTTTTACTCTCAATGTCATTCTAACTTGTCGCCTTTCCAGTATCCGACTTTGCTGCACCATATGCCGCGGGATTTGTAAACCATTAGAGTGGTTTCCTAATCATACATGGTCTATTTGCGCTTAGAAGCAGGTCTCCTGAACGACTGAACATGTCGTTTATCACCACATTTGTGGAGTTGATTCGACATGATAGTTGATTGTATCTCCAGCGGTACTATTCCAGACCTCGATGGCACCGCACACGTCCGTCATCACTGTCAGTGTTCGTATATTGACACATACGCAAGGCTCTAAAATCCACCAGTCGTGTATTTTACCTGATCCTGAACGTGCGGCAGAGTTGCGCAAGATTGGTCCTCCGTTTTCTCGTCCGGGGTGGTGCAGTCTTGCTTGGCCAAATTTGAGTTCGATCACATGTACTGCTAGTGGTACCTTTGCATCATCGCTCCCATTGGTGGGTTTACGAACCAGCTATTTTACGTCCTTCTCACTGTTGACATCTAGGCTCGGTCAATCCTCGATCCCAATGTGGACATACTCGTCGCCTTACAACTTACACAATCTGGAGCACTACTAACAAGCCCCGTGATGAAACACACATCGAGTTTTTGTACTTCAATGAGAGTGAATCCATCCACATCATCGTGCAACCTGTGAGTGCTGGTTGTCGTGGAACCTGTTCTGATGGTAGTTGCAGTGGGAAGTCGGTGTTGGAAAGCGGTACGAAGTCGTGACTGCTGGGTTTGATCCAAATGATGGCACACCCATCATCAAGTTCATTGAACGCCGAAGGTGGGCAGTGGACCTTTCATGTATGTTGACGCCTCCTCACTCATCAATAGTATCGCCTTCCGCTTCCAAGATGTCATGATCAGTGAAGTAGACTTGAGGTCTGCAATGATGTCCGTGGCAGAGAGTACACTGGGTGTTGTCATTGAGTGGACTACGACAGCAGATAAGTGTCGACTCGCGCCGTCGATTGGCTTCTTTGTCGAACTTGCCAATGAACCAGGTAGGTACTTGTTCCATTCGCACCAATCTTCACTGCACACATCGCCTGCCAGTCTACGATGCCTCACTCGTAGGGGAACGGATCCTTGATGCGTTCTCGGAATCCAACGAAAACATTCAGTTCGCGTATGCGACAGGAACATTCGGCAAACCGGCTGTCTGGATCGTCGAACGAGGGACGTTTAGTGCTTTTCGACAGCTGAGATTGGATGAGGGAAGTGGGAATATAGGACAGGTCAAGGTATCTGTCGTCCTGGCCAGACCTTCCCTTGTCGACTGGTTTCTGGGGCGGGTGGTAAAGAAGCTGTGAGCAAGGTATTTTTGCCCTGGTTTATCTTACTAGGACACCTGTGGACATCTCGCAATAAAATGGACTCTGGTTTCTCCGTCTAATGAATTGGTATGAGTCGTCCCTGCTACTAGTATCATTAATACTTGGCCCTCTCCAGGACATATACATTGTACACGTTCATCTTCAACTGGTCCGCTTTTGGGCCCCATGATTCGCTATTCTTCCACCCAACTGAATTTCCTGCTTATCATTTCATCTCTGGATCCCCATTGTGGTGGCACCGACGAACACGATGCCTGGAACGTCCCTCATTGAAGGAATGTATGTGGTGTTGTTCCTGTCATCAGTACAGCTAACAAACAGGATCTCCATTTGAGTATATGATGTACCCTGATCGTCAAGCTCTAATGAGGGAATCACGGACCCTATGGATGTCACAACAAAAGTGAACAAGCTACACCTCCTTTTCAGCTCGATCCATAAACCAAGTGACATTGCCAGGTTTCGCTAGGACAACTGCCACCTTGACTTGTCCTAGATCGGTAGTTACCTCATCCAGTCTCAGCTGGCAAAACACGCTAAGCGTCCCGCGTTCCACGATCCAGACAATTAATTCGCCAAGAAGCCTTTCCACGAACGTGCACTCAATGTTTGTTTTTGTCGTGTCGTGGGAGGACATCGAGGAGGCGTTCCCCCGCGAGCGAGGCATCACCACCCACAGAGAATATGTACAATGAACGCAGGTGAAACGGGTAAGCGCCCTGTTCACTGGCAAGTTCGATGAAGACACCAATCGTGAGCGGGCTCTGCACTCGTCGAGTGTCGTGGTCCGTTCGGTGACATTCTCCAGCGTGTTACCAGTTGGACCGGAGTGTGCGCGGGTCCGGGGTCATGCCGTGACTTGAGCTGTTGGGACAACAACGGTAGGTTTGCCAACAGTAAGTCTGGTGGAGACATGACTTTCAAGGAAAAAGGTTGCACCGCGCGTGCCAGGTAAACTTTTCGGATTTCTGAGATCAGGCGCATTCGCGGTCAATGCCGTGTGGAACTCTTGGGCGATATCGGATCCCGCATTGAACCCTTCTAGCGCATTCCTGCTACTCCAAGGTCTTGAGACACTCAGTTTGCGTGGTCAGAGACACTGCGATAACACTTTTGTGCTGATCGCGTTGAGGAGGAAGAGAGAGGCCTTCCGCAGGATGGGGGAGCGGAAGACTTGTCAGGCGCGAAGAATTCCTGAGTCACGTGACCAGGACGAGGAATCCGGGGAACGCCGTAGACCGGAGACGAGACCAGCCAGACAAGAAAGCTCCTCCTCGAACTGAAGGACAAATGTATTTAGACGTACAGGATGAGTAAAGAGGAAACACGAAGACTAGACGTCGAGGAAGCGGAACAAGGGGCAAAATTTGTGTCAGAACAAACACTTTGTACCCGCTCGACGTCGGAGCCCGAAAACACGTCTCCAAAGCTCTCGTGCCGGAGGCCTTGTAGCCTCACACTCGCGCTTGCAAAGTATGCCTCAGTTTACTAAACTACTCTCCTTTTGGATAGCTTAAAGCACCTATCGTATCTGGGTCTCAAAGGCCATGTCTACCTCGTACGGCAGCGTGCGCTTGTCATCAACCCCCACTCAATGGCGCACAAGCAACTATCGGATGAGGACGAGCTGGCGACGCGGGTGACACTAGATCTGATCAAGTCGGGGATGTGTTCTGGGGTAGCGTACGCACAGGGATCCGAACAGTGTTTTGCAGTGATTTAACTTCTCACATTCACTGAAGGCTGTCATCGCTAACGACTCTCTTATCCGCAGGCTGCTATTCATTGGCTCTGATGACCGGAAATTACAGAGGTCAACAGTTCTTGAACAAGAACCTACTGATCGATAATCACGCATCGATGCCCCATCGTGACATCGCTTACACTATGTCTCACCTACTATTCTAGCGAGTCCACTTCCCCAGCATCATCATTCCTCTAGATGAAACGGGCTGTATATCTTTTCAGTAATCCTCCGACGGAATTCGGGATTAGATAGCGATATTCTCATCGGAAGGGATTTGAGAATTGATCCCTTATGGGCCCCAAGCGAGTCGAGTACTCACCTCTTTTCGAACTTGCGTTGGCTTTGTAAGGTCTGCTTCCTTTTTTTCCCGGCAAGCATGTCTCCACTAGACCTACTCTTTGCGAACTCGTCGTCTCACCAGCTCAAGACACGCACGGACGATAGGCTGGCATGCATTCTCAGGTCCAACTATCGAACCCACTTTGCTCAATCCGCAACCGAGCTCAGAGCGTTCCGTGATGCCATAGCTGGCATTATGGACGACATTGACGATGCTGCCCTCTGTGAGACGTTCAGGAAAATGGTGCAACTCACAACATATGACGCATACTCACCATTCGTATCGAAGTTCCTCAAAACCTCATGTCGAGAGAGTGAAGTCGTCGACTTACTCGCCCCGGGTCTGCCAGATTACATTACTAGATCCAGCTCGACATCGGGTGGTACTCCAAAGGCTTTCCTGAGATACAACTGCCTACCAAAGTTTGATGGATCAGGTGTTGGGTTCTCTGACTCGCCAAAGCGTACCACGGCATTCTTGTTCTCCTTCACATGCAAGCCACTGGGTATCACGGATGAAAACGGGTGTCCCATCAAGACAGTTACTACATTTATTACGTCCTCTTCTTTAGTCTGGAGGTCAGTGTTTGGTCTGCCCCCCGAGACCGACGAGGAAAAGATGGCTACATTCTGTAGGATGCATTGCGTCTTCTGCTCTCAGTGTCATTCTAACTCATCGCCTTTCCAGTGTCCGATTTTGCTGCCCCATATGCTGCGGGATTTGTAAAGCATTGGAGCGCATTCCTAATCATACATGGTCTATTTGCACTCGGAAGCAGGTCCCTTGAGCGAATGAACATGTCGTTTGTCACAACATTTGTGGAGTTAATTCGACACATTGACACCCAATTCGACATGATATTGGATTGTATCTCCAATGGTACTATCCCAGACCTCGATGGCACCGCACATGTTCGTCATCACCTGCAGGTCAGTATTGGCCTATTGATGCATACGCAAAGATCTAAAATTTACCAGCCGTGTATTTCACCTGATCCCAAACGTGCGGCGGAGTTGCGCAGTATCGGCCCTCCGTCCTCTCGTCCTGGGTGGTGCAGTCTTGCTTGGCCCAATCTGAGTTCGGTCACATGCACCGCTAGCGGCGCCTTTGCATCATCGCTCCCGTTGGTGGGTTTACAAACCAGCCATTTTATATCCTTCTCACTGTTTACATCCAGGCTCGGTTGATTCTCGGTCCCAATGTGGACATACTCGCTCGTGGGTATGCATCCTCAGAAGCCCGAATTGGGTTGCCTTACAGCCCACTCAATCTGGAGCACTACAAACTCCGTGATGAAACTCACATCGAGTTTTTGGACTTCAACGAGAGTGAATCCGTCAGTGCCATCGTGCAACCCGTAAGCGCTGGTCGCGTGGTATCAAGCTCGTTCTGATGGCGGTCGCAGTGGGATGTCGATGTCGGAAAGCGATACGAAGTCGTGATAACCAATTCCCATGGTTTATGGCGATATCGTCTCGGTGATGTTGTCGAGGTTGCTGGGTTTGATCCGAACGATGGCACACCCATCATCAAGTTCATCGAACGCCGAAGGTGGGCAGCGGATCTTGCATGCACATTGATGCTTGCTCATTCATCAACAGCATTGCCTTCCGTTTCCTCGATGTTATGATCAGCGAAGGAGACTTGACGTCTGCAGTGACGTCTGTAACAGAGAGTACGCTGGGTGCTGTCGTCGAGTGGACCACAATGCCAGATGAGAATCGGCTCGCGCGCTCGATTTGCTTCTTTGTCGAACTTGTCAATGAACCAGGTAGGTGCTTATTTCACTCGCGCCCGTCTTCACTGGACACATTCCCTGTCAGTCGTGGACGCTTCACTTGTGGGGGAACGGATCCTTGATGCACTCTCGCAATCCAATGAAAAAATTCCGCTCTCGTATGCAAAAGGAACATTCGGCGAACCGACCGTGCGGATCGTCGAACGAGGGACGTTCAGTGCCTTTCGTCAGCTGAGACTAGATGAGGGAAGTAGCAATATAGGACAGGTTAAGGTGCCTGTCGTCCTGACCAGCCCTGCCCATGTCAACTGGTTTTTGGGTCGAGTGGTAAAGAAGCTGTAAACATGGTATTTTTCGCCCTGGCTCATCTTAGAATACACGGGAGATTGTCGTCTATTACTGTGGACACCTCGTGATCAAATGACTCGTTTCCTGGCCTTATGAGTGATCTGTACGAGAGATCCCATCCTTGCTACACCATCAATCCATTTTCACTTGAACGCGACCTGGCCCTCTCCGGGACATACACGCTGCACACGTTTATTTTCAACCGGTCCGCCTTTGGGCCCTCTGATTCGCTGTTCTTCCACCCAACTGACATTCCCCGTTAATTATTTCATCTCTAGCCTGCCATTGTGCCAGCATCGAACCCTGATCGTCAAGCTCTAATGAAGGGATCACGTACCCCATAGATGCGATAGCAAAGACAAACAAGTTACAAAGAAAAATACCTTACGACACCTCTACGACTCGATCCATAAACAAGGTGATATAGCTAGGGGCGCCCGGTAACAGTTTGGCCAGGACAATGGGCACCTTGATTCATCCTAGACTGTCAGTTCCCTCATCCAGTCTTAGCTGGTGAAAGGCGTCGAACGCCCCGCGCTCGACGATCCGCACAATTGGTTTTCCCTGCGTGATTAATGTTTGTTTTTGTTGCGTCGTGGGACCACATCGAGGAGGGGTTCCCCCGCGATGGAGTATCGCCGCCTACAGAGAATGTGCACAGTGAATACGACGAACGCAGGTGGAACGGGTACGCACCTTGTTCACCGGCAAGTTCGATGAAGACACCAATTATGTGTAGGGCTTTGCGCTCATTGAGTGTCGTGGTCCGCTCGGTGACATTCCCTACCTTGGAAACATGACTTGCGAGGGGAAAAACTTGGTTGCACCGCGCGTGCCAGGTAAATTCGACTGGACACACAGTAGTAAATTCCATTCATTGACACGGCCTTCGGAGGCCTATTATGGCTTAAAAGATTTAGATCGGTCCCGTTCACAGTCAATATCCGTGTGGAACTCCTGCGCGATGTTGGACCCGCATTGAACCCTTTTGGCGTGTTCCTGCTTCTCCAAGATCTTGAGACGCTCAGTTTTCGCGGTCAGGGATCATACTGCGATAACGTACCTGAAAGTATACCAAGCTTCACTTGTTGTCGTGTCGGGTTAGACTACTTTCTTTTTAGATGGCTTGTAAAGCGCCTGTATCATATCTGAGCTTCAAGAGCCATGCCTACCTCGTTGAATGTGCCAAGAAGCTGTTCTGAGCGAACTCGTACTGCGGCGTGCCGCCAGAGAGCGACGCAACCCCCCCTAATCAATTTGTACGTCCGTGCATTTGTATGGTCCCGCGTCTGCTATGTCGCCATCGTATGTAAAAGTCTCCGCTCGTAGCGTTCTGGTCTATATCCAGTGTCCAACGCGAGTTTAGTGCTGCGGGCTCCGGTGACCGTGACACTCAACTTTGGGTGAACCCAGCACGCGCTCTGATTATTGCCGACGTAGGTGGCGCCAAGACACTTGTCATCAACCCGCACTCAACGGCGCACGAGCAACTGTCGGATGAGGATAAGCTGGCGACGGGGTGACACTAGATCTGATCAAGTTGGGGACGTGTTTCTGGGGGCAGTGTACGCACAGGGATTCGAACAATGTTTCGCAGTCTTGCTAAAGGCTGTCATCGCTAACGACTCTCTTATCTGCAGGCTGCCGCTGCATTCATAGGCTTCGATGGGCGGGAATTAGTAGTCTCGTACCCGACGTCTTGGTGACAGCTTGACAGCAGACTTTTGAAACCTAGCGACTCGGCAGACTCCGAAACGGATGGATCCGAGACTAGAAATTAGAGAGGTCAGTAGTTTTTGGAACCTAACTGATAATCACGCATTGGTGCCCCATCATGATGTCGCTTACAGTAATCCGCATATGACTCGCCTACTCATCAACTTGCTTCTAGCGAGTCTTTCTTGGTCCAGCGTTGTCTATGTAAGGTCTGCTTCCTTTTTTTCTGGCAAGCATGTCTCCACCAGACCTACTCTCTGCGAATCCGTTGTCTCACCTGCTCAAGACACGCACGGAGGGTACTCTGGTATCCATTCTCAGGTCCAATTACAGAACCCAATTTGCTCAATCCGCGGCCGAGCTCAGCGCGTTTCGTGATGCCATAGCTGGCCTCGTGGACGACATCGACGATGCTGCCCTCTGCGAGGCATTCAGGAGAATGGTGCAGCTCACAACATACGACGCATACTCGCCACTCGTATCGAAGTTCTTCAAAACCCCTTGTCGAGAGAGAGAAGTCGTCGACTTACTCGCCCCGGGTCTACCAGATTACATTTCCAAATCCAGCTCGACGTCTGGTGGTGCTCCAAAGACCATCCTCAGGTACAACCGCTTGCCAAAGTTTGATGTATCAGCAGGTCTCAGGCTCTCTGACTCGCCAAAGCGTACCATAGCATTCCTGTTTTGCTTCATATGCGAGCCACTGGGTATTACAGACGAAAACGGACTTCTAGTCAAGACAGCCACTGTATCGCTCACGTCCTCTTCTCTATTCTGGAGGTCAGTTTTTGGTCTACCTCCCCAAACCGACGAGGAAAAGATGGGTACATTCAGTAGGATGCACTATATCTTCTGCTCTTAATGTCATTCTAATTCACCGCCTTCTCAGTATTAGACTTTGCTGCACCATATGCTGCAGGATTTGTAAAGCATTGGGGCGCATTCCTAATCATACATGGTCTATTTGCACTCGGAAGCAGATCCCTTGAGCGAATGAACATGTCGTTTGTCACAACATTTGTGGAGTTGATTCGACACATTGACACCCAATTCGACATGATATTGGATTGTATCTCCAATGGTACTATCCCAGACCTCGATGGCACCGCACATGTTCGTCATCACCTGCAGGTCAGTATTCGCCTATTGACGCATACGCAAAGGTCTAAAATCTACCAGTCGTGTATTTCACCTGATCCTGAACGTGCGGCAGAGTTGCGCAAGATTGGTTCTCCGTTTTCTCGTCCGGGGTGGTGCAGTCTTGCTTGGCCAAATTTGAGTTCGATTACATGTACTGCTAGCGGCACCTTTGCATCATCGCTCCCATTGGTGGGTTTACGAACCAGCCACTTTACATCCTTCTCACTGTTTACATTTAGGCTCGGTCGGTTCTCGGTCCTAATGTGGACATACTCGCTCGTGGGTATGGGTCTACAGAAGCCCGAATTGGGTCGCCTTACAATCCTCTCAATCTGGAGCACTACAAGCTCGATAATCAATCCTACTTCGAGTTTTTGGACTTCAGTGAGAGCGAGTCAATCAGTGCCATCGTGCAACCTGTGAGTGCTAGTTACGTAGTATGGAGCCCATTCTGATGGCGGTCACAGTGGGAGGTCGGTGTCAGAAAGCGGTATGAAGTCGTGATAACCACTTCCCATGGTTTATGGCGATATCGTCTCGGTGATGTTATCGAGATTGCTGGGTTTGATCCAAATGATGGGACACCCGTTATCAAATTCGTCGAACGCCGAAGGTATGCAGTAGATCATGCCATCGACGCTCGCTTATTCATCAATAGCGTTGCCTTCCGTTTTCAAGGTGTCATGATCAACGAAGAAGACTTGACGTCTGTGATGATGTCCGTGGCAGAGAGTACACTGGGCATTGTCGTCGAGTGGACCACAATGCTGGATGAAAATCGGCTCGCGCGGTCGATTTGCTTCTTTGTCGAACTTGCGAATGAACAACGTAGGTGCTTATTCCACCTGTGTCTCTCTTCACTGCACACATTCCCTGTCAGTCGTGGACGCTCCACTTGCGGGGGAAAGGATCCTTGATGCACTCTCACAAATCCACAAAAACATCCCGCTCGCGTATGCAAGAGGAACGTTCGGCAAACCGACTGTTCGGATCGTCGAACGAGGGACGTTCAGTGCCTTTCGTCAGTGGAGACTGGACGAGGGGGGCACCAGTATGGGACAGGTCAAGGTGCCTGCGGTTCTGGTCAAACCCGCCCATGCCACCTGGTTCTTGGGTCGAGTGGTAAAGATGTTCTGAATATGGTATTTTTGCCGTAGCTCGTTTTCTCGGAATGCGATGGGAGATTGACGTTCATACCTGCGAATATCTCCTCGTCAGAACTTAATGATCAGGGTACAGCGCGTGGTCAAGTGTATATACTCTAATAGATTTGCATGAGCGACCCCGTAGCACGAGGGATCCATCTCTGCCATATCCAACTCATCCTCACTTAAAAGCGACTTTGCCCTCTCCAGGATGTTTACATCGCACACGTTCACCTTTATTTGGTCTATATTTTGGTGCGTATGGGCCCCAGCTGCTCTTCTACCCAGCCGACACACCCTATAATAACGCTCGTCTTCCATCTCTGGACCATCTTTGTACTGACATCGACAAAAACAATATCACATAAGTTTGAAACGTTCCTTATTCGCCCAGATTGCACATGACCCAAGGCTATCATCGGTGTAGATGTAAACGGAGAGGCCAACAAACAAACAGGAGTTCCACTTAAACATTAATGTACCCTGGTCGTCAAGCTCTGGTGAGGGAGTCATGACGGACCCTGTAGACGCTACAACAGCGAGAACGAGTCACAACAAAAATCCGGTGTTTACAGTTCCTTTACAACTCGGTCCATAAACCAGGTGACATAGCTAGGTTTGGGCAGGATAGCGGGCACCTTGACCTGTCCTAAACTGTCAACTCCCTCATCCAGCCTCAGCTGGCGAAAGGCGCTAAACGTCCCGTGTTCGACGATCCACACGATTGGTTTGCCGAGGAATCCCTCCATAAACGCGTACTCAATGTTTTTGTTGCACCGTGAGAGCACATCGAGGAGACGTTCCCCTGCGAGCGAGGCATCGCCGCCTACAGAGAATGTGTATAGCGAACACGGGCATGAGTGGAATAGATACCCACCTTGTTCACCGGCAAGTTCGATGAAGACGCCAATCGTGGGCGGGGCCTTGCGCTCGTCGAGTGTTGTGGTCCACTCGGTGACATTTCCTAGCGTGTTTTCCACCACAAGCATCATCGCTGACCGCAAATCTTTTTCGCTGAGCATGAACCGCGGGATACGGATGGCAACGCTATTGAAGGTGGATGAGTGGGTGCCAATGCCAATGCAAGAAACACTGCACACCTCCGGCGCTCAATAAATTGAATGATAGGTGTACCGTCGCTTGGATCGAACCCAGCAATCTCAACAACATCACCGAGACGATATCGCCATAAACCATCTGAATTCGTCATCACGACTTCGTACCGCTTTCCAACATCGACCTCCCACTGTGACCACCATCAGAACAAGCTTCATCGCACGACCAATACTCACAGGTTGCACGATGGCACTGATTAATTCACTCTTGCTGAAGTCCAAGAATTCGATAATCGGTTCAAAGTTCAACTTGTAGTGATTCAAATAGAGCGGGTCGTAGCGCCACGCAACATTGCCTTCCGCGGCCCCGTACACACGGGCATGCACTTTCGCATTGGGTTCAAGGAACGATTGAGCCTACACGCGAACAGTAAGAAAGAAATAAGATAAGCAGCCCATAGACCTACCGAGGCAAGAGATGACTCAAAGGAACCGCTCGCGCTACATGTGACTGAACGCAAACTTGGCCAAGCAAGACAGCACCACCCCGGACGAGAAGACGGAGGACCAATGTTGCGCAACTCTGCTGCACGTTCAGGATCAGGTGAGATAGCCGCCTGCCATAATTTAGATCGTCGTATGCATGTCAATTAAGGGATATTGACCTCTAGGTGATGCCGAATATGTGCTATTCCATCGAGATCAGGGATAGTACCATTGGCGATACAGCCCACCATCACGTCGAACTGCACGTCGATGTGCCGAATCATCTCTACAAACGTGGTGATAAAAGACATGCGCATTTGTTTGAGGGATCTGCTGCCGAGCGCGAATATAGCATGTGTGATAAGGAAAGAGTTCCAGTTCTTCACAAACCCTGCGGCATATGGCGCAGCAAAGTTTGATACTGTGAATAGATCGATTTAGCATGACATTGAGGTTAGAAAAGTTGCACCATACGGAACGTTGCCATTTTTTCCTCGTCCTTTTCGGGGGGCAGACCTAGAAACGACCTCCAGAACAAAGAGGCAACTGTGAAGGATATATTGACGGTCTTGACAAGACAATCATGCTCGTCGATGATACCCAGCGGTTCGGCCATAAAGTAATATATGAATGCCGTGGTACGTTTCGGCATGTCAGAGAGTGTCGATGGTTTGGCACTTGCCGAAACATCGAACTTGGGCAGACGATTATACTTTGGGAATGCCTTTGGAACACCACCAGACGTCGCGCTAGACTTGGTGATGTAATCCGGCAAACCTGGCGCGAGTAAGTCTACAACTTCGCTCTCTCGACACGGGGATTTGAAGAGCCTCGATATCAATGGCACATATGCGTCATATGTCGTGAGTTGCACCATCTTCCTAAACGTCTCGCAGAGGGTATCATCGTCCATGTCATCCACGAGGCCAGCTATGGCATCGCGAAATGCAGCGAGCTCGGATGCGGCTTGAGTGAACTGGGTTTTGTAGTTGGACCTGAGAATCTGCGCGAGTCTGGGGTCATGCCGAGACTTGAGCCGTTGGGACAGTAGTGGGGGTTTTTCCAGAAGTAAGTCTGGCGAAGACATGGTTTGCGAGGGAAAAAAAGACGCAGACCTTAAGTAACCAACGCTGCACGCAGCTGGGATCTGAAAATTGTTCCACCGGTCGGACAAAAAACGGTCTTTCAGGTCAACCTGATTTTGGATCCCACACTAGACCCTCGGCAATGAATTATGAAGTCTACCGTCGGACCGATATATACCTTATTTCTAGCAGCTCCGAGACATTCATCTGAGGCTGAGACAGCAACGATAAGTCTGTTTATGAAGGTGAAAGCAAACCCGGACGTCTCGTTTGACAATAACCTTTGTGAAGCCAAGGTCCGGAAAGTCATGGGGTAGCCAGAAATTTCTCACGCCAACTAGTACCCTTGATGCTTCTTGGACGCTGGCACACTGAACGGTGAGGTTCAGTTGCGCTCTCCCATGACTTATCTAGACGGGGAAGATCTTAAAAGTATTTGTCCTCCATGTGATACATATGTATATAATCCATTGGAACGTATACTACACCATCATCGAGCTTTGATGAGGGAATCCACAATAAAAATACCTTACTCACAGCTTCTTTACCACTCGGTCTAAAAACCAGGTGACATAGACAGGTTTGGGCAAAACGACAGGCACCTTGACCTGTCCTACATTGGTACTTCCCTCATCTAGTTTCAGCTGACGAAAGGCGCTAAATGTCCCTCGTTCGACGATCCAGACAGTCGGTTTGCCGAATGCTCCTTTTGCGAACGCATGCTGAATATTTTTGTTGGATTGCGAGAGTGCGTCGAGGATCCGTTGCCCCGCGAGTGAGGCATCGCAGACTGGAAACGAACGTGTGCAACGAAGACGGGTGCAGGTGGAACAAGCACCTACCTTGTTCATCGGCAAGTTCGACAAAAAAACCAATCGAGCGCGGGAGTTGATTCTCATCCACCGTTGTGGTCCACTCGACAACACCCAGCGTACTCTCCACCATCACCGACGTCATCGCAGACCTTAGATCTTTTTCGCTGATCATGACATACTGGAGATGGAAGGCAACGCTACTGATGAATGAGCGACAATATGCACGTAGGACACATTACACACCTCCGGCGCTCGATGAATTGAATGATGGGTGTACCGTCGCTCGGATCGAACCCAGCAATCTCGACAACATCGCCCAGACGATACCGCCATAAACCATGGGAATTTGTCATCACAACTTCGTACCGCTTTCCAACATCGACCTCCCACTGTGACCATCATCAGAACAAGCTCCATCCCATGGCCAACACTCACGGGCTGAACGACGGCAGCGATCGATTCACCCTCGCTGAAGTCCAAAAACTCGATGATTGATTCAAAGCTCAACTTGTAGTGATTCAGATGGTGTGGGTTATAGCACCACGCAACAAAGCCTTCCGTACACCCATACATACTGGAGTGTATTCTTGTATCAGGACCAAGGAACGATTGTGCCTGTTATAAACATTGAGAAGGAAACAATATACGCAGTCCGTGAACGCACCAAGGGAAGGGATGACTCGAAGGAACCGCTCGCAGTACATGTGACTGAACGCAAGTTCGGCCAAGCAAGGCTGCACCACCCCGGGCAAGAAGACGGACGGCCTATTTCGCGTAACTCTGCCGCACGTTCAGGGTCAGGTGAAATAACCGACTACTGTAATTAGATCCCTGTACGCACATTGGTTGATAGATACTGACCTCCAAGTGATGCCGAACGTGTCCTATCCCATCGAGATCTGGAATAGTGCCGTATTCGATGCAGTCCACAACCAGATCGAACTCCGCATCGATGTACCGAACCATTTCTACAAATGTTGTCACAAAGGACATACGCATTTTCTCGAGGGATCTGCTAGGGAGTGCAAATAGACCGTGTATGATAAGGAAAGATCTCCAGTTCTTCACGAATCCTACGGTATATGGTGTAGCAGAGTTCGGCACTGCAAAAGCGAGGAGTCAACAGTGACATCGAGGTTGAAGATATTACACCATACAGAGTGTACCCATCCTTTCCTCGTCATTCTCGGGGGGTAGACCTAGAAGTAACCTCAAGAACAAAGAAGAGATCGCGGGCGATACGTTGACCGTCTTTACGAGGCCATCGTTTTCGTCAACGATACCCAGCGGCCAGTGTATGAAGTTATATACAAATACTGTGGTACGCTCAGAGAGCACCAGGGGTCCAGTATTCGCTCCCACGTCAAACTTTTGTAGACAGCTGTATTTCGGGAAAGCCTTTGAGACACCACCAGACGTTGAGCTGGACCAGGTAATGTAATCTGGCAGCCCCGGTGCGAGCAAGTCAAGCACCTCACTCTCCCGACATGGGCTCTCGAAGAACTTCGATATCAATGGCGTGTATGCGTCGTATGTGGTGAACTGTACCGTTTTCCTAAACTTCTCGCAGAGGGAATCATCGTCCATGTCATCCACGAGGCCAGCTATGGCATTGCGAAATACAGCGAGCTAGGATGCGGCTTGAGCGAACTGGGTTTTGTGGTTGGACCTGAGAATGTGTGCAAGTCTGCGCTCAGCCTGCGACTTGAGCTGTTGAGATGTCAGTAGCGGGTTTGCGGAAAGTAAGCCTGGCAGAGACATGTCTTGCAAGGAGGAAAGGGACGCAGACTTTAAGTAACAATTGGGATCCGAACAGTGTTCTACCGGTCGGATATAAGACGGTCTTTCAGGCTAATAGCCAAGTTTGATCATGGAGATCCACAGTTGCTAACCTTTGGCAATGAGTCTGCCCTTGGATCCATTCGTCCGAAGCTGAGACGGCGACGATGATAGTTTGTTACTAAATGCAAGCGAACTCGTGGTGAAAACTAAGTGCTAATAGACAGTTCCTCCACAGCATACCGCCCACACCCGCCACAATTATACTGCAACAGAAAATACTACATTCTGGGTGCAGGCTCGACGCACAAGTTAGTTTTATTCCACAGAACCGCGACAAATGCTCAATCGCATGCCCTCAGCCAGATGACAAAGTAGCGAGATCATCATCGAATGCCCGGGAGGTGCTTGCCATTTTACTCCCCACACACGCTGACACTACCGTATTTCAAGTCCATCAAGATCCAGCCATCCATCACTGGCTACGCTGCAGGCCTTGTGGCACGTTACCCTTCTCCTTCTCATCAAGGTGTGATTCATGCAACACAACTTGGCCCTCTTTCAACCCCCCTCGAACAGGCTGCAACTTGTCTAATTCATGACTAGAGAGTACAACGATGCGGTATCGCGTACAGATGACCTCGTTACCTTCACAATTTCTGAGTCATCGTTCTTGGGAACCCGCATATGGAGAGTCAGCGAGTGATGGGGTCATATGGACATGCGTGAGATGCAGTGGATGGCGACTACCCTTGATAATTTCACTGGTGATTTCGTTCTACCGTATGATTTGGCAAAATTGATCATCATTTCAATGGTAAACCTCTAATTGGCGATTTGATAGACTCGCGATCACAAAACGAGGACTTTGTGAAACGTTCTACTTGTCTGGTTGCACAAAGGGGACAAGTGGGTGCCTATTGCGCATGGTGGATCGGGAGGTCAGTGTGAGTGAGTCCATCAAAGTATGGGTCTCTGGTACATTGCTATCCTATCTGATCTCGTGTCACACATTGAAAAGTTCACTGCAAACTTCATGCAACGATGCTTTCCTACGCCGGAAAACAATGGCAACGAGAGCTTCTCGTTTGGCGACCCCAACGATGCGATAATGCCCCAGGAACCATCTGAAGTGACGCGCACTCTTGGACAACTATCAACAGAATGGGCAAGGTTGAGACTGAAAACTGGTTTATGGGAAGATCCTCCGGATGCCGGCGTTGGTATGAGTGGCCTTTTTATCTTGGCATCTGCTGTATACCTGACCGTTTGCTCGGCCTGTAGATTATCAAGTCCTCTGTGACCCAGGACCCTCCGATTACAATCGACCACGTACGTAGACGTGGTTACAAGTTCCCGCAAAATGTATAACATCCAGCAAGGAATTACCATACATGAGTCTATGTACCAAGAGTTCATTCGAAGGCATACTATCTGATGACGGAATCCACAACAAAAATACATTGCTCACAGCTTCCTTACCACTCGATCCAAAAACCAGGTGACATAGGCAGGTTTGGGCAGAACGACAGGCACCTTGACCTGTCCTACATTGCTACTTCCCTCATCCAGTTTCAACTGACGAAAAGCACTAAATGTCCCTCGTTCGACGATCCAGATAGTCGGTTTGCCAAATATTCCTTTTGCGAACGCATGCAGAATATTTTTGTTGGATCGCGAGAGCGCATCAAGGAGGCATTGCCCTGCGAGTGAGGCGTCGCAGACTGACAAGGAATGTGTGCAGTGAAGATGGGCGCGGGTGGAACAAGCACCTACCTTGTTCATCGGCAAGTTCAACGAAGAACCCAATCGAGGGCGGGAGTCGATCCTCATCCACCGTTGTGGTCCACTCAACAACAACACCCAGTGTACTCTCCATAGACGTCATCGCAGACCTCAGATCTTTTTCACTGATCATGACATGTTGGAGATGGAAGGCAACGCTGTTGATGGATTAGCGGGCAACAATATGCGTGCAAGAGACACTACACACCTCCGGCGCTCGATGAATTGAATGATAGGTGTACCGTCGCTTGGATCGAACCCAGCAATCTCGACAACATCACCCAGACGATATCGCCATAAACCATTGGAATTTGTCATCACAACCTCGTACCGCTTTCCAACATCGACCTCCCACTGTGACCACCATCAGAACAAGCTTCACCCCACAACTAACACTCACGGGTTGAACGACAGCAGTGATCGATTCACCCTCACTGAAGTCCAAAAACTCGGTGATTGTTTCAAGGCTTAACTTGAAGTGATTCAGATAGACTGGGTCGTAGCGCCAGCCAACAGTGCCTTCCGTACACCCATACATACTGGCATGTATTTTGGCATTAGCACCAAGGAAGGATTGTGCCTATTAGAAATGCTGAGAGGGAAATAAGATAAACAGCCCATGAACTCACCAAAGGAACGGACGACTCGAAGGAACCGCTCGCAATACATGTGACCGAACGCAAGTTTGGCCAGGCAAGACTGCACCACCCTGGGCAAGAAGACGGACGGCCTATTTCGCGTAACTCTGCCGCACGCTCGGGATTACGTGAAATAACCAACTACTGCAATTAAATTCGTGTATGCATATCGGTTGGTAGATACTGACCTCCAGGTGATGCCGAACGTCTCCTATCCCATCGAGATCTGGAATGGTGCCGTTTTCGATGCAGTCCACAACCATATCGAAATTCGTGTCGATGTACCGAATCATTTCTACAAATGTTGTCACAAAGGACGTCTGCATTTGCTCAAGGGATCTGCTGGCGAGTGCAAATAAACCGTGTATGACAAGGAAAGACTTCCAGTTCTTCACGAATCCTACGGCATACGGTGTAGCAGAGTTCGGTACTGCAAAGGTGAGGAGTTAGCACAGTGACATCGGGACTGAGAAAATTGCACCATACAGAGTGTGGCCATCTTTTCCTCGTCATTATTGGGGGGCAGACCTAGAATTGACCTCAAGAGTAAAGACGAGATCGTGGGTGATACGTTGACCGTCTTGACGAGGCTATCGTTGTCGTCAACGATACCCAGCGGCCAGTGCAACCAATTAAATACAAGTGCCGTGGTACGCTCAGAGAGCATCAAGGACCCAGTATTCGTTCCCACGTCAAACTTCGGTAGGCAGCTGTATTTCGGGAAAGCCTTTGAGACACCACCAGATGTCGAGCTGGACCAGGTCATGTAATCTGGCAGCCCTGGCGCGAGCAGGTCGATCACCTCACTCTCCCGACACGGGCTCTCGAAGAACTTCGATATCAATGGCTTGTATGCGTCATATGTTGTGAATTGCACTGTTTTCCTGAACTTCTCGCAGAGGGTATCATCGTCCATGTCGCCCATGAGGCCGGCTATAGCATCGCGAAATGCAGTGAGCTCTGATGCGACTTGAACGAACTGTGTTTTGTGGTTGGACCTGAGGATGTCTGCAAGTCTGTGCTCAGTCCGCGACTGGAGCTGTCGAGATATGAGCGGCGGGTTTGCGGAAAGTAAGCCTGGCGGAGACATGACTTACGAGGAGAAAAGAATGCAGACTTTATAACCAATGTTGCACGTGAATCGGACGCGATTGGGACCCGAACAGTCGACATTCATGCAAGACGGTCTTTGGGCGGGCATCAGCAGAGCGGTCGAGTAACGTTATCTTCTCTAGCTCTTGGCCCGCTGCATTCGAGCCCTCTGATTGGTGGCAACAGGTCGGCATTACAAAAATAAGAATATGCCCTGTTCTAACCCAAATCAAGCTGTTCATGTTGTGAGCTCTATATCAATGAGCGCATAGAAAAATCAACCAGGCAGTTAATTTGATTCTGGGACCCCTGGCAATGATGAATGAGGTCCGCTACCGTGGGACCGATATATACCCGATGCCGAGACGGCGACCGTATCTGCAAAGTCGTCGATACATCTGCAAAGTCGTCGAAATGGACGGCGCGTTTCAATGGTGTCTCGTAAGTTGCTCGTAAGTGAGCAAGCCTTCTCATTGGCTGATGGTGGCCCTATGCGACGCTTAACAGCCTCTTCCTTCATTTGGGAACCAAAAATGTAGCGTTTGGGCTCGCTAAAGCCATTGCCAGATTTTTGATGATGGACGGCGCGTTTCAATGGCGTCTCGTAAGTTGCTCGTAAGTGACTCTATGCGACGCTTAACGACTCGGACCACTTCCTATTTGGCAACAAAAGATGTAGCGTTTGGGGCTTAGGCCATTGCCAGATTTTTGATCAGTAACGATACTGTAGTGGTTGTTACAGCTCTTTGCAGAACGATAGAGCGCCTCCAAAGATAGAGATGCCCTCGGAGTTTGAGAACCTCTCGGCATGCAGTTTGCCGCTTCAGCCGCTGTTGTCCCATGGTTCGTCGTCACTCAATTCCCCCCGATATGATATATCAAGCATGTCGAGATTGGCCAGCAAGGAGTCACTTACAATATCCCAAACAAATCTGCTCACTCACTGGGGTTGCACAAAACGAGTCAAAATTGGCCTTTCTGACACCCCCTCTGCGCTATTCGTCTTTCCACTGAAGTGTGTTGGAGCACACCGTTCGCTCAGCAAGTTCTTTTCTTGCGTATGTCTCAATTTTCATGTCAATTGCAGGCACGGTTCCAAATTGAAGAAATATGATCATTGCGCATGCGAAGGGGACATGTGCACTCCACATCAGGGGAATCACAAGACCTCTACACGCATTATCATTTTCAATCTGCACGTCATTTATTACCACCATCTTGTAATGCTATATATTGGATTACTTGTCTTGCAAAGTTATAGTAGTACAACACACGGCACGCCACATCCGTGGCAAAACCCGATACGGACTGTGTCGACACATGTAGTACTTTATCTGTATCGGGAAATCTAGTCCATGCCACACAAGTCTTGTCGCCGATCTGGCTGCGAATAAACATGACAATGACGCTGACCCGAACTCCCTCGTCTGGATGGAAGATGGACCACACAGCACGCTAGAGGCGGCACCGTTTGTGGCCACAATATTGTTTTTGTAAAAAGGATGGTTTGAGCGTAGTGTTCTGCACGAGTATCGTGTGTCGCTCCAAACGGACCATGTGGTTCGTCTCTGTGTTTTCTGATGCTACTCCCATTGGGGGAACGATGTATTGTTCTGATCAACGAGTTCTCTTCAGTGGCGCTCCGCCATCGATAGGTCGTTGGAAACAATGCAGCACAAAGATATCCAATCCTTGTCGACGAAGTCGTAGTCGACTTCCGTGATCTCTACTTAGACTTCTGTGGTGGCGCTGGAATACGGGGCCTGAATAGTTGAGTGTAACAGTCACTGTTGGAAATAAGTGCGGCTACGGTGGGCGAAACAAGGCAGCCTGACAAAGCAGTTGAGGCGCCCTCGCATAGGGCGTCCATTGAGGTGCATCGTGGCTAGCAGGGCGTGGGGCGGAGGGGTGTTGTGCGGTTGAAAAGGCCTCTCTGGTCGTCCCGCCATTGTTAATGCCGAAGGTTGCCGCAAAGCCGTGTGATGCCGCTTTGTAAACATAAATAAACATAAACGTCAAATCTTGCAATTCCCTGCAAGAGCGAACCGCAACTGGACCCTAAGACCTTCTACTACCGTATCGGGAATTACAATGTATTATAAGGTTTCCACCGGAATTATTGTCCTGCTCAATCTCGAACGTATCATATATTGGCTTATATGGTTCGTGCAACAAATACAACGAATGTACCGGTTCCCATAGACTCCAGACAATGACACGCCGCTAGCGGTTGTCATGTCGTCAATGGTCATTGGGAGAATGATGGTTTTCTTATATCATCTTATATCATCTTATATGGCCAATATAATCCTTGAAATATGTTATATGGTGTTATAACGCTAAGCCTTCTGGGTATTACTCGTCGTCATATATTGGGAATAACCTACACTACATTAATACAGCTCTTCTCGACACATGCAGAAGAGTAGGAGTGATCATGATATTTGATGTACTACTACATATATAACTATAAATTCAAGCCATGCTCACATTTCAAGGCGAGCACGTCCAGGAAAAGGACTGGTGTGCGTGAAGGCTAGCGCACCAGTCCAATTCTGAAGGTGGTAGTATAAATGACTGCAATGTGCACCCCGGCAAAGGACCAACATGCGTAAGGGCTAACACGTCAGTCCGTTCAAAGGTGGCGGTTCAAGTGAAAAATGCGAAGTGTGGCGTGATTTCCTTTAAATCTCAGTTCGCGTTGGCCCACACACGTGACGAGATTGTTGAACAAGTTACCTGTTTTGGAAATGTGTCTGGGAACTAAAGGTATATGTTGTGCGTGCGCCTTTACCTCAATAGTGGGGCCGGCTGGCTGCGTACTTACCTTAGTAAACCCAGATATGGGTCAACTTTCGATACTCATGCTCAACCTGGAGCCAGAGCACTGATCAACGTGACGACAACATGACAACCGCTAGCAGCGTGTCATTGTCTGGAGTTGTCTTGCTCACTATGGGAACCGGTACATTCGTTGTATTTGTTGCACGAACCATATAAGCCAATATATGATACGTTCGAGATTGAGCAGGACAGTAATTCCGATGGAAATCTTATAATACATTGTAATTTTGATATAATATTACTATGACTTTGCAAGACAAGTAATCCAATATATAGCATTACAAGATGGTAGTAATAAATGGCATGCAGACTGAAAATGGTAATGCGTGTAGAGGTCTTGTGATTCCCCTGATGCACCAAGAGCCTATTTGAATGTATACTACACGATGATCATCGGGCTCTGATAGGGGAATCCACAACAAAAGTAGCATGCTCACAGCTTCTTTACCACTCGATCCAAAAACCAGGTGACATAGGCAGGTTTGGGCAGAACGACGGGCACCTTGACCTGTCCTACATTGCTACTTCCTTCATCCAGTTTTAGCTGGCGAAATGCACTAAATGACCCTCGTTCAACGATCCAGACAGTCGGATTGCCGAATGTTCCTTTTGCGAACGCATGCATAATATTTTTGTTGGATTGCGAGAGCGCATCAAGGATCCGTTGCCCTGCGAATGGGGCATCACAGACTGACAAGAAATGTGTGCAGTGAATATGGGCGTGGGTGGAACAAGCACCTACCTTGTTCATTGGCAAGTTCGACGAAGAAGCCAATCGAGGACGGGAGTTGATCCTCATCCACCGTTGTGGTCCACTCAACGACAACGCCCAGTGTACTCTCCATAGACGTCATCGCAGACCTCAGATCGTTTTCGCTGATCATGACGTATTGGAGATGGAAGGCAACGCTGTTGATGAATGAGCGCTGAGCCGGCGATAATATGCATGCAAGAGACACTACACACCTCCGGCGTTCGATGAATTGAATGATGGGTGCACCGTCGCTTGGATCAAATCCAGCAATCTCGACAACATCGCCCAGACGATATCGCCATAAACCATGGGAATTCGTCATCACGACCTCGTACCGCTTTCCAACATCGACCTCCCACTGTGACCACCATCAGACCAAGCTTCATCCCATGACCAACACTTACGGGTTGGACGACGGCAGTGATCGATTCACCCTTGCTGAAGTCCAAAAACTCGGTGATTGTTTCAAAGCTCAGCTTGTAGTAATTCAGATAGAGTGGGTCGTAGCGCCAAGCAACAGTGCCTTCCGTACACCCATACACATGAGGGTGTATTTTTGCATTGGGACCAAGGAACGATTGAGCCTATTGTAAACATTGAGAAGGAAATAATATACGCAGTCCGTGAACGCACCAAGGGAAGGGATGATTCGAAGGAACCGCTCGCGATACATGTGAACTGAACGCAAGTTTGGCCAAGCAAGACTGCACCACCCCGGGCAAGAAGACGGACGGCTGATTTCGCGTAACTCTGCCGCACGGTCCGGGTTAGGTGAAATAGCCGACTACTGCAATTAGACCCCTGTATGCATATCGGTTGGTAGATACTGACCTCCAAGTGATGCCGAACGTCTCCTATCCCATCAAGATCTGGAATTGTGCCGTTTTCGATGCAGTCCACAACCATATCGAAATTCGCGTCGATGTACCGAACCATTTCTACAAATGTCGTGACAAAGGACATACGCATTTTCTCGAGGGATCTGCTTGCGAGTGCAAATAGACCGTGTATGATAAGAAAAGACTTCCAGTTCTTCACGAATCCTGCGGCATACGGTGTAGCAGAGTTCGGTACTGCAAAGGCGAGGAGTTAGCACAGTGACGTCGACGCTGAAAATATTGCACCATACAGAGTGTAGTCATTTTCCCCTCGTCGTTCTCGGGGGGCAGACACAGAAGTAACCTCAAGGTCAAAGAAGACACCGTGGGCGATACATTGATCGTCCTGACGAGACAATCGTTTTCGTCAACGATACCCAATGGCCAGTGTATGAGATTATATACAAATGCCGTGGTACGCTCAGAGAGCGCCGAGGACTCAGTATTCGTCCCCACGTCAAACTTTGGTAGACAGCCGTATTTCGGGAAAGCCTTTGAGACACCACCAGATGTCGAGCTGGACCAGGTCATGTAATCTGGCAGCCCCGGTGCGAGCAGGTCGATCACCTCACTCTCCCGACACGGGCTCTCGAAGAACTTCGATATCAATGGCTTGTATGCGTCATATGCTGTGAACTGCACTGTTTTCCTAAACTTCGCGCAGAGGGTATCATCGTCCATGTCGTCCACGAGACCAGCTATAGTATCGCGAAATGCAATGAGCTCTGATGCGACTTGAGCGAACTGGGTTTTGTGGTTGGATCTGAGAATGTGTGCAAGTCTGTGCTCGGCCTGCGACCTGAGCTGCTGGGATTTCAGCGGCGGGTTTGCGGAGAGTAAGCCTGGTGGAGACATGACTTGGAGGAGAAAAGGACGCAGACCTTAAGTAACCAATGCTGCACGCGATTGCGAACCGAACAGTGTTCTATCGGGGACCCTTGGCAATGAGGTCCGCTGCCGTTGGACTGATACACGACGCAATTTGCGGAATTTAAGTGAGTTTAACATGTCATCTGAAATGCGTAAAATGCAGGTCTGGTCCCGTTGATGGCATTTTGGACTGTGTTTTAACTTTTCACTTGCCTTAAATTCCGCAAGACGCGTCGTGATATGTATCCATTCATCCGAGGGAGACAGCGACAATAGTGGTTTGTTAAAGTGCAAGCGAACCCGTGATGTCGTCCAGGGTCTAACCGGTTCACAACGTTTGTGTTTTGGCCGGTTTGGATGCAAGTTTGTGCCCAAGTTTGGGTACGACCGTGCCGCATGCGGCAATCGAAAAGTTTGAGTGCCCATCGGCAGCAGACCGTGCGCTCCCTTCGCGTGCGGCGTGACTCCCGCCAACCACTGAGCGTGTGCAGATCGGCGGAGGCGGTTGTTCAAGGAGATATCAGCTTGGCTGACTGGCTGACTAGCAGAGCTAGTCACCGGGATCGGTTAGCTTTCCTGCCTATGTGTTCTACCAAAGTTCCAGCGCCGACGAATTGTGCCGCACACGCCATGATCCCACCCAAACCAAGACTTCACCCAGACTCTCGACTTGGCACACACAAGTTAGTTTTATTCCACAGAACCGCGACAAATGCTCAATCGCATGCTCTCAGCCGGACGACAAGAGTTGTTTGCACAAACTAGCGAGATCGGCATAAAGTGCCTATCATCTATCTCATCTCCGGTCTTCATTTTGTCTTATTTTATAGGGGAGTGTTATTGGCCGCAACAATCCACAGCACCTGTCGATGCCCAGGAGTTGCTTGCCGTTTTACTCCCCCCCTCCACACACACGCTGACACTATCGTACTTCAAGACTATCAAGATTTGGCCATCCATCATTGGCTAAGCTGCAAGCCTCGTGGCATGTTACCCATCCCCCTCTCATCAAGGTGTGATTCGTACAGCGCAATTTGGTCTTCTTTCAACCTTCTCGGACAGGCTGTCATCTTATTCGCGGCTGGAGAGTACAACGACGCAGTATCACGGATAGACGACCTCATTACTTTCATGGTTTACGACTCGTCGTTCTTGGAAACTTGCATATGGAGAGCAGTGACTACCAGCGTGTGATTGAGCCGCATGGAAATGCAGCTGATGGCAACATCCATCAACTACCCTGGATAATTTCGCTGGTTATTTCGTTCTACCACCATACGACATGGCAAAATTGATCATCGTCTTGATAGACCTCTGGATGGTGATTTGATGGACTCGCGATCACAATCCGACGGTGACCTTGTGAGATGCTCTACCTATTTGGTCACACAAATGGGACAAGCAGGTGTCTATTGCGCATGGTGGATTGGAAGGTGGGTGTGAGTGAGTCCATCAAAGTATGGGTATCTGGTAAGCTATCATCCTATCTGACCTCGTGCCACATTGGAAAATTCACCGCAGACTGCATGCAACGATGCTTTCTACACCAGAAAACAATGGCAATAAGATCTTCTCAATTACTGACTCCAATGCTGCGATAATGCCTCGGGAACCGTCTGATACGACGCACATTCTTGAACAATTTTCAAGAGGGTGTGCAAGGTTGAGACTGAAAACTGGTTCATGGGAAGATCCACTGGGTGCCGGTGCTGGTATGAGCAATCTTTTTATTTTGGCATCTGCTGTATACTTGACGTTCGCTCGGCCTGTAATTTCTCCTGCCGATATTAACAATTTATCAAGCCCTATGTGACCTTCTGATTACAACCGACCATTTTGTAGACGCAGTTGCGTGCTTCCGCGAAATGCATGACGTCCAGCTGAAAATAACTAGTTCCTGGTAATTCTCGGCTGGACGTTTTATGGATATATGTGCCAAGGATCCATTTGAACGTATACTACACAATTACCATCGAGCTCTGGCGAGGAAATCCACAACAAAATACCTTTCTCACAGCTTCTTTACCACTCGACTCAAAAACCAGGTGACATAGGCGGGTTTAGACAGAACGACAGGCACCTTGATCTGTCCTATATTGTTGCTTCCCTCATCTAGTCTCAGCTGACGAAAGGCACTAAATGTCCCTCGTTCGACGATCCAGACAGTAGGTTTGCCAAATGTTCCTTTTGCGAAGGCACGCAGAACATTTTTGTTCGATTGCGAGAGCGCATCAAAGATCCATTCCCCTGCAAGAGAGGCATCGCAGACTGGCAAAGAATGCGTGGGGTGAAGATAGGCACAGATGGGATAAGTACCTACCTTGTTCATTTGCAAGTTCAACAAAGAACCCAATCGAGCACGGGAGTCGATTCTCATCCAGCGTTGTCGTCCACTCGACGACAACACCCAGCATATTCTCCACCGCCACAGACATCATCGCGTACCTCAATTCCTTTTCGCTGATCATGACATACTGGAAGCGGAATGCAATGCTATTGATAAATGAGTGGACGACGATATGCATGCAAGAGACACCACACACCTCCGGCGCTCGATGAATTGAATGATAGGCGTACCATCTCTTGGATCGAACCCAGCGATCTCAACAACATCGCCCAGACGATACCGCCATAAACCATCGGAATTCGTCATCACGACTTCGTACCGCTTTCCAACATCGACCTCCCACTGTCACCACCATCAGATCGAGCTCCATCCCACAACCAACACTTACGGGTTGAACGATGGTACTAATCGACTCACTCTCGCTGAAGTCCAAAAACTCGATGATTGTTTCGAAGCTCAACTTGAAGTGATTCAGACAGAGTGGGTCATAGCACCAAGCAACAAGGCCTTCCGTACACCCATACACACTGGCGTGTATTTTTGCATTGGGACCAAGGAACGATTGAGCCTATTGCAGACATTGAGAGGGAAACAAGGTAAACAGCCCGTGAACACACCAAGGGAAGAGATGATTCAAAGGGACCGCTCGCAATACATGTGACTGAACGCAAGTTTGGCCAAGCAAGACTGCACCACCCCGGCCCCGGGCAAGAAGACGGACGGCCTGTTTCGCGTAACTCTACCGCACGTTCGGGGTTAGGTGAAATAGCCGACTACTGTAATCGGATTCCTGTACACATATCAATCGGTAGATACTGACCTCCAAGTGACGCCGAACGTGTCCTATCCCATCGAGATTTGGAATTGTGCCGTTTTCAATGCACTCCGTAATCACATCGAACTCCGCGTCGATGTAACGAACCATTTCTACAAATGTTGTGATAAAGGACATATGCATTTGCTCGAGGGATTTGCTGGCGAGTGCAAATAGACCGTGTATGATAAGGAAAGAGCGCCAGTTCTTCACGAATCCTGCGGCATATGGTGCAGTAAAGTTTGGTACTGCAAAGGTGATGAATTAGCAGCTGACATCGAGGTTGGAAGCATTGCACCATACAGAATGTAGCCATTTTCTCCTCGTCATTCTCCGGTGGTAAACCTAGAAACGACCTCCAAAACAAAGAAGAGACCGTTGGTGATACGTTGACCGTCTTGATGAGGTAATCGTTTTCGTCAATGATATCCAGCGGCTCGCGCGAGAGGTTATATACGAGTGCCGTGGGACGCTCAGTGGGCGAGTCGAACAGCGCCGAGGTCGGGCGCTCACTACTTGTTCCCGCGTCAAACTTTGGTAGACAGTTGTATTTCAGAAAAGCCTTTGAGACACCACCGGATGTCGAGCTGGACCTGGTAATGTAATCTGGCAGCCCCGGCGAGAGCAGGTCGATCACCTCACTCTCCCGACACGGGCTCTCGAAGAACTTCGAGATCAATGGCGAATATGCATCGTAGGTTGTGAGTTGCACCGTCTTCTTAAACAAGTTGCAAAGAGCGTCGTCGTCTATGCCATCTATGTGGTCAGCCACGGCATCACGAAACGTAGTGAGTTCAGATGCGACTTGGGCGAACTGGGTTTTGTAGTTGGACCTGAGAATGTGTGCAAGTCTGAGTTCAACTTGTGACTTGAGCTGTTGAGACATCAGCGGTGGGATTGCGGAAAGTAGGCCAGGTGGAGACATGACTCTGCGACATTATAACAACGTTTTCAGAGAAAATGTACAGGACAATAATCAGTGTTGCACGCACTGAATATCAACTAGCCTTGCACTCTTGCTATCAAGACGAAATGATGGGTAGTCGAGATTGCCACGGTCACCGCCTTTGACTCAACCACAACCAGGTTTGAGTCTAGCACCTTTCCCAGTGCTAGCTGATAATTAGAGACACCGACCCGACCCAAGAGAACTAGTTCACTGGTTATGTCGTTATACCGTATGACATGGCAAAATTAATCTTGATAGACCTCTGGACAGCGATTCGGATGAACTCGCGATCACGATCCGATGACGACCTTGTATACTTGTCCGGTCGCATAAACGGGACAAGCGGGTGTCTATTGTGCATGGTAGATCGGGGGGTCAGTGTGAGTGAGTCCATCAAAGCATGGGTGTCTGGTGAGTTATCATGCTATCTGATCTCGTGTCACATTAGAAAATTCACTGCAGACTGCATGCAATGATGGTTGTCTACGCCAGAAAATACTGGTAACGAGGGCCCCTTCTCGGTTGCTGACCTCAACGGTGCGACAATGCCTCAGGAACCATCTGAAACAACGCGCACTCTTGGACAACTATCAAGAGGCTGGGCAAGGAAGAGACTGAAAACTGGTTCACGGGACGGGAAGACCCTCCGGGTGCCAGTACTCGCGTGAGCAATCTTTTTGTCTCGGCATCTGCCGTATACCTGACGTTCGCTCGGCCTGTAGTTTATCCTCTCCAGATTGGCAAGTTATCAAGTCCTACGTGACATGTAGTAGACGTAATTGCATGTTTCCGCAGAAAGGATGACGTCCAGCAGGGAATTACCACACATGAGTCTATGCACCAAGAATCCATTTAAACATATACTACATTGTGATCATCGAGCTCTGGCCATCTGACGAGGGAATGACAACGAGAACTTGTACCTTGCTCACAGCTTCTTTATCACCCGATTCCAAAACCAGGTGACATGGGCAGGCTTGGCCAGAACGACAGGCACCTTGATCTGCCCTACATTGTTACTTCCTTCATCCAATCTCAGCTGACGAAAGGCACCAAATGTCCCTCGTTCGACGATCCAGACAGTCGGTTTGCCGAATGTTCCTTTTGCGAAGGCACGCAGAATATTTTTGTTCGATTGCGAGAGCGCATCAAAGATCCGTTCCCCTGCAAGAGAGGCATCGCAGACTGGCAAAGAATGCGTGGGGTGAAGATGGGCACGGATGGGACAAGCACCTACCTTGTTCATTTGCAAGTTCAACAAAGAATCCAATCGAGCGCGGGAGTTGATTCTCATCCAGCGTTGTCGTCCACTCGACAACAATACCTAGCGTGCTCTCCACCGCCGCAGACATCATCGCGTGCCTCAACTCCTTTTCGCTAATCATGACATATTGGAGATGGAAGGCAACGCTATCGATGAATGAGCGGTCGACAATATGCATGCAGGACACACTACACACCTCCGGCGCTCGATGAATTGAATGATAGGCGTACCGTCTCTTGGATCAAACCCAGCAATCTCCACGACATCGCCCAGACGATATCGCCATAAACCATCCGAATTCGTCATCACGACTTCGTACCGCTTTCCAATATTGACCTCCCACTGTGACCACCATCAGATCGGGCTTCATCACATAGCCAACACTTACGGGCTGAACGATGGTTCTAATCGACTCACTCTCGCTGAAGTCCAAAAACTCGATGATTGTTTCAAAGCTCAACTTGAAGTGATTTAGAGTGGGTCGTAGCACCAAGCAATAATGCCTTCCGTAGACGCGTACACGCCAGAGTGTATTTTTGCATCGGAGCCAAGGAACGATTGAGCCTACTATAAACATTGAGAAGGAAATGATATACGCAGCCCATGAACGCACCAGGGGAAGGGATGACTCAAATGAACCGCTCGCGATACATGTGACCGAAAGCAAGTTCGGCCAAGCAAGACTACACCACCCCGGGCAAGAAGATGGACGTCCTATTTCGCGTAACTCTGCCGCACGTTCGGGGTTAGGTGAAATAGCCGACTACTGTAATTGGATTCCTGTATGCATATCAATCGGTAGATACTGACCTCCAAGTGATGCCGAACGTGTCCTATCCCTTCGAGATTCGGAATTGTGCCGTTTTCGATGCAGTCCACAACCATATCGAAATGCGTGTCGATGTACCGAACCATTTCTACAAATGTCGTGACAAAGGACATACGCATTTGCTCGAGGGGTCTACTGCTGAGTGCAAATAGGCCGTGTATGATAAGGAAAGACTTCCAGTTCTTCACGAATCCTGCGGCATATGGTGCAGCAGAGTTCGGTACTGCAAAGGTGACGAATTAGCAGGTGACATCGAGCTTTAAAACATTGCACTATACAAAATGTAGCCATTTTTTCCTCGTCATCCTCAGGAGCTAGACCTAGAAATGACCTCCAAAACAAAGAAGAGAACGTGGGTGATATGTTGACCGTCTTGATGACGCAATCATTTTCGTCGATGATATCCAGGGGCTCGCACATGAAGTTATATACGAATGCTGTGGGACGCTCAGTGGGCGAGTCGAACAGCGCTGAGGCCGGGCGCCCAGTACTTGTTCCCGTGTCGAGCTTTGATAGACAGTTGTATTTCAGGAAAGCCTTCGAGACACCACCGGATGTCGAGCTGGACCTGGTAATGTAATCTGGCAGTCCCGGCGCGAGCAGGTCGAGCACCTCACTCTCCCGACACGGGTTCTCGAAGAACTTCGAGATCAAAGGCGAATATGCATCATAGGTTGTAGGTTGCACCGTCTTCTTAAACATCTCGCAGAGAGCGGCGTCGTCTATGCCATCTATGTCACGGTCAGCCACGGCATCACGAAACGCAGTGAGTTCGGATGCGACTTGGGCGAACCGGGTGTCGTAGTTGGACCTAAGAGTACGCGCAAGTCTGTGCTCAACCTGCGACTTGAGCTGCTGAGACATCGGCGGTGGGATTGCGGAAAGTAGATCAGGTGAAGACATGACTCTAACAACGTTTTCAGAGAAAAAGGATATAGACAATAAACAGTGTTGCACGCACTGAATATCAAATAGCTTTGGACTGTTGCTATCTTGAAGATGAAATGATGGATAGCCGAGATTGCCACGGTCATCAGCACCCTCGCATTTGACTCAACGATAGCCAAGTTAGAGTTTAGCATCTTCCCCAATGTTCGCTGGTAATTGGTGACTCTGACCCAACCAAAGGGAACCAGTTCCACAACTTATCCCTCATTCACCTTGGTATCGCAGATGGCCGAACAGGGTTGCCTCGGCGTCTGCATGCAATTCATTTGGATCAGGGACGGCGGTGAAACTTGTATAAATAATGAAACCCCTGCCAATGTCAGTGCGCCAGTTTTCTCCCAGTATCGCTACCTCTCCCTCGTGATGGTGGAATTAGGTAGGTCAGTCTCTCTGCGACAGACTTGGATGCGATCACTTTAACATCAAGTCAGACCCCTTGAATTCGAGACCCTACAGCTTCACGCTGGCCAGGTGCCCGATCCAACTACCAAGGCTCGCGCAGTCCCCATCTATGCCTCGACCAGTTTCGTCTTCAACAATTCTGCAGTAAGCAACGTTGACGCATCAGTCTCAAGATAAGGACACTCAAATGATGTTTAGCACGGAGCTGAGCTCTGCAGTTTCAGGTAAATCGACGTTGATGAACACGTCTTCTCACGACAGACCGTTCCTCGACAGGGCGGAAGGTCATATCTATTCCCGCATTCATAATCCCACCGTCGTGCGTCTGAATATAACCCGCCAGGGATTGATGTGATCCCATTGCTTTGTCAGGACGTTTTCGAGAACCGCATTGCGGCACTTGAAGGTGGTGCAGCCGCAGTGGCCACGGCGTCTGGTCAGTCCGCCCAGTTTTTGGCCATTTCCACGATTGCAAATGTTGGCGATAACATTGTGTCGACGTGAGCCCTCTTCGCGTCGCTCCGTCCACGTAACATTGTTCCTCGACTAGCTCATATCTATATGGTGGGGTATGTGCACACTAGCGTTCCTTTGGTTTGATGTGAAGCGCACTAATACCTTTCTGTTCAGACGTACAACCAGTTCAAAGGTCAAAAATTGTCTATCCATATAACGTTTTTACTCATAATGGTCCATAGTGACATTCAAAAAGTATGGGATTGGGGTCAAATTTGTTCCTGGAGACAACCCTGCAGAGTTTGCTGCTGCGATCGACGACAAGACGAGAGCGATCTACGTTGAGAGTATCGGTAACCCCAAATACAATGTTGCCCCGATTCCGGAGCTCGCCAAGGTAGGAGATTGTCCTTCTTGGACGTACCATAATTTGATGATAGTCGCTCCATGGTGGTATTAGATTGCACATGACATTGGCATACCGTTGATCGTCGACAATACTTTCGGAATGGGTGGATATCTCATCCGGCCGATCTCCCTTGGTGCGGATATCGTCGGTCAGTCGCATCATCGAGAACAAGTCTTGGTTTCCTTGACACTCTGTAGTGCACAGCGCCACAAAATGGATCGGCGGTCACGGAACCACAATTGCAGGCGTCATTATCGATTCCGGTACGCACCTCTTTCAAGTATGGGCGACTTGACCCGATCGCGTATGCCAGGTAAATTCGACTGGACCCAAAACGACAAATTCCCTTCGTTGACAAAACCTTCGGAGGGCTATCATGGCTTGGTCTTTAGTGAAAAATTTGGACCAGTTGCGTTCGCGATCAATGTCCGCGTGGAACTCTTGCGCGATATCGGACCTGCACTGAACCCTTTTGGCGCGTTCCTGCTCCTCCAAGGTCTGGAGACGCTCAGTTTGCGTGGTCAGAGACAGTGTGATAACGCACTCGCGCTCGCAAAGTAGGCTAAACTCTACTCTTTATCATGTCGGCTCAAATCGCGTTTTCTTTAGATGGCTAGCTAAGCACCCTAAAATCGCATGGGTGTCGTATCTGGGCCTTGAGAGCCATCCCTACCACGACCGCGCCAATCAGCTGCTCCGAGCGAACGCGCACGGCGGCGTGCTCAGCTTTGGCGTCAAAGGTGAGCCCAACACGGCGAGCCAGGTAGTAGACGCGCTCCGACTGGCGAGCAACCTCGCCAATGTCGGTGACGCCAAGACGGTTGTCATCAACCCGTCCTCGACAACGCACGAGCAATTGTCGGATGAGGAGAAGCTGGCGACGGGTGTGACACCAGATCTGATTCGGGTGTGTATTTCGCACTTGGACGGACAATGTCTTATGTTCGTTTTTGCACCAAGGTCTCGGTGGGCATTGAACACATCAACGATATCATTGCCGACTTTGATCAGGCGCTGAACACCGTGAACATGAGTAACACGCAGCTTGACCAGTGGAATTCGGAGTCCGAGAGGAAATGGGGGGCACAAGGAGATAATGAGTAGCTAAAGGAGGAAAGTTTCCGGGAGGCTGTAGGTACTAGGTGTGCTAATATGACTAGTCGGTCGGTCGAAGTGGTGTGGTGCGACCAGACATGAGTGCAACTCATATACGGCATCTTAGAGATTGCTGTTCATATTTGTGGAGGACACTTCGCCACCGGGGCTATCGATGCTTAAGGAGTGGAGGTTGGGATTCGATGGGACCAACATTGAAGGAGATATTTGATACGTCTCGAAGTGATCGGCGGCTCCTCCGCACCCCACGCTTTGCAAGTTGGCCCTTACTACCATGACATCGAAATTTCATAGCCTATTCTACAACAGAAACTTCACATTCTGGAGCACGGGCTCGACGCATACACGAATTCAAGGTTCATTCCACAGAGCCACGACAGATGCTAAATCGCATGCTCTCCGAAGACAAGCTAAATGCCTATCATTCATCATGGTGCGTTTCGTTTTCTATCTTTATTCACCGTTTCTTACATAGAAAACATCCGTTCAGGATCTAGACATTTCTATCGATAGCATGGCACTTGACTCATGGAGAAAGATCAACTCTCCAACACGGAAGTATTATTGACCGCAACAATCCACGGTGCTTGCTGTTTTACTCCCACATACATATGCTGACACCACCGTACTTCAAGTCCTTCAAGACCCAGCCATCCGTCATTGGCTACGCTGCAAGCTTCGTAGCTCTTATCAGCAAGAAGAATACTGAAGGGATATCGGGTATAGGTCATTGCGTTACAATGTTTTTCATTCAGATCACATTTCCCTTCTCCTTCTCACCAAGGTATGTGATTCGCGCAGCACAATTTGGTCCTCTTTCAATTTCCCGGACAGGCTGTCATCTTATTTGTGGCCGAAGAGTACAACAACGCAGTATCGCGTATGGACGACCTCGTCACTCTCACGGTTTCCGAGTCGTCGTTCTTGGAAACTTGCATATGGAGAGCAGTGAATACCAGTACGTGATTGAGTGCATGGGCATGCATGGGATAGATGTAGTTGATTGCCTCGTCTATCAATTACCCTTGATAATTCCACTGGTGATTCCGTTCTACCACATGACATGGCAAAATTGATTATCATCTCGATAGACCTCTGGATGGCGATTTGATGGGATTCGCGATCACAATTCGACGACGAATTTGTGAGACGCTCTACTTGTCTGGTCGCGCAAAGGGGCAAGGCTGTTGGCTCTTGCGCGTGATGGATAGAGAGGTCAGCGTGAGTCAGTCCGTCCAGGTATGGGTACTATGTGGTAAGCTATCCTGTCTGACCTCGTGCTATATATTGGAAAATTCACCACAACAATGCCTTTCTACACTAGAGAACAATGGTAACGAGAACTTCTCGGTTGCTGACCAGTGAACAACGGTGCGATAGTACCTCGGGAACTGTCTCTGGATAACTATCAAGAGAGTGAGCAAGGCTGAAAACTGGTTCATGGGAAGATCTCTTGGGTGCAGGCGCTGGCGCGGGCATTCTCTTCTTTTGGCGTCTGCTGTGTCCCTGGCATTCGTCTGGTGTATAGTCTGTTCTTCTAAGATTCACAATTTATCAAGTCATATACTTATGTGAGCCCAGTGTATACTTGCAGTGCCTTCTCTAAGTTTGGTCACCCCAACCCCTCTTGAGTCGTAATACACCAAAATTGCACAGGTGTTATACCCGAACGTCGATGAGTCCACTGAATTATTGAATTATGTCATCACTCAGTTCTTGATTTTCTCGAAGTTCAAAGGATAGACAAGCTGTGGACCGATGGCAAAGACGAGCGGTCTTTCAGGCCCTCCAAAACAATGTTTCTGTGTGACACGAGACATTTAGGATTAAAATGCCGAAATTGAACACGAGGTGCGCCTTATTTCAAGAAGGGGTCAACGCGTTTGCAGACAGGCCACACTGCTCCCTCTCTTGATTGATTGCCACGAACATCCATGCCGTCGGCGACGAGTGGTACGTTCCCAGTGGTGAGGCGAAACTGTATTGGTGCTGATAGTTAAGAAAGGTTTTCAGCTCACTGTTATTGATGCCGGGTCAGTGGTGCACGATGTGGCATTTACAGCGAGCGGCGAGTATCTCATCAGTGGTGGTGATAAGAGTGTTCAAGTATGGCAAGTGATTGATGGGAAACAAGTGGCGACGATGAAAGTGAATAGCGCCGTCGAACGTGTTGCAACCTCCAAGGATGGCAGATGGATCGCAGCAGTATCAACCAACCAAGTGCTGGTTTGGAGCGCAACGACCTACGAACAAGTTTTTGCAAGAAGGACGAGCACTAGGTGGCCCACCTTGGACATCGACTTCTCGCCTGTCTCGCCTCGCCTCGTCTCCGCAGACGGTTTCAATGGCACAGCCACGATTTGGGACATAGCAGCTTGCGAACACGTGCAAACGCTCGGCGACCGTGGCCAGTGGGTCAAAGGAGCCAAATACTCTCCAGAGGGCGACCGAATTGCCATAGCCACTTTGCATTCCGTCCAAGTCTGGGATAGCAACAGCGGTCGATTGCTTGTCCACAACGATGTTGACATGGACTCGTCGGCGTTGAGTGGTCTCCTCTGGTTCAACGACCACCTCTTCGTCAAAACCGATGGCGGCAATATCAGGAGAGTCGATGCGTCTACTGGGTCAACTGTCTCGGAGTGGTCGATTCCCGGTACCGACTCCGCCTCACGCATCATCGTGCCGCAACATGGGAAATTCGTCATACACGCATCGAGGGAGAACATTACCTTTTGGGGCACATCAACACATTCCCAACTTGGTCTCATTTCACAAGACCACGACAAATGCTCGATCGCGCTTTCCCCAGATGACCAACTTCTTGCAGTCGTTACACAGCAAGGGAAAATTGTCACAAAATACTTTTCCATCATTGGCGTATGTATCGTCTTCTGTCCTCAATTATCTCTGCGGTTGTTCAACTTGCATTCCAGGATTGCGACATTCCTATTGATGGTGCCATACTAGATTCATGGAACAGTAATCGACTCACCAACGCGGAAGGGTTACTGACCGCCGCAATCCCGGTTTCTGAGAATACAGTTCATCATGTACTCGCTAGTCGAGCTCTTGTCCGGGCACGCTTGCAACAATGGGATGCAGCACTTATCGATGCCGAGGAAGTGCGTATTGCTCTACTCTCATATGTAAACGCTGACATCATTGTGTATCAAGTCCATCCAAACTCAACCATCCATCATTGGATACGTTGCAAAGTGTGTGACCCTTATTGGAAAGGGGGAAATGCGGGAGGGATGTAGGGTATGCGACGCTGCATTCGGGCATTTCCATCCAGATAGCCTTTCCCTTCTCCTTCTTATCAAGGTGTGTCATTCTGTGCAATGCGATTGGTGCTCTTTTAATATCTCTTGGCCAGGCTGTTGTTTTGTTCATGGCTGGAGAACACGACGACGGAATGTCGCGTATAAATGACCTTATTCCCGCCGCGTCATCTAATTCAACATTCTTTATGGTTCAGGCATGTGAAGAATTTACCATTGTACGTAGCATTACCACTGATGTTTTCGATAGGCGTACATGCATTTTCTCCTTGGGAACCTGCATATGGAGAGTAAAAACTACGAGAATGCAATTCAGTCGTTTGAAGATGCGCGTGCTAAAATGGGTAGCGGCGCTCATCCACCGCCATTGATAGTTTCATTGGTATATCCCATATCATTTCGTGACGCATTGGACATAATATTGATTTTTATATAGATTTCTGGATGGAAATTCGGAGATCTCACAATCGCAAATCAACAGCAATATTGCGAGGCGCTCTTCGCAGTCGGTCGCTCGGTAGAGGCTGGCGAATGTGTACTGCGCATGATGGATAGCGAGCCCAATATGACCGAGTCTATCAAAGCGTGGGTTTCAGGTGAGCTATCGTCCTACCTATCTCTTTATCATAGTGTAAAATTTGCTGCAGACTTCGTGCAACGCTGCCTTTCTATGCCACAAAACAACGGCAACGCGGGCCGGATAGTCGCTCACCCCAACGCCACGACGATGCCCCAGCAAACATCTCATTCAACCCACTCTCTTATACAGCTGTCGAGGGAGTGGGCAAGAGCGAGACTGAAAACTGGTTCATGGAAAGATGCTTTGACTGCCGCCACTAGTGTGCGTTTTTTTGGCTTACCGGCATCTGCTGTATACCTGATGTTCGCTCGGCCTGTAGTTCGTCCTCCCGAAATTAACAATTTATCAAGTCATATGTGATCTTCTAATAACGTCCGACCATGTAGTAGATGCAATTGCGTGTTTCCATGAAATGCGTGACGTCCAGCAGGAAATCGGCGATCAACTAGACTGGAGTCAAGGTAAGTCATCGTTTGTGGAACACGCGCAACAGTCATAGACTATTTTCTTGAAGGCTTTATATCTCGATGCTGTGGCAAACTGGAGGACCTGGGAGATGGCAGTATGAATGCTGAACAGTACGACGAAGCCATATCACAGTACACCACTGCGCTTTCACTAGAGCCCGCTATCCCGCAAGACCTGCTGGTGAAGCGAAGCGCGGCACACGCAGGGAAAGGAAAGTGGGAAGATGCCTTGAATGATGCCAACGAAGTAGCTCATTTTGATTTGTTGAAGTTCGCGCATGCTAATGGGTATTGTTCAGGCAATCAGGCTAGATCAATCCTCCCCGTTGGGTTATGAAAGGAAGTACGAGGCTTTGTGTGGTGCAGGACATTACGGGGATGCCACGGACCCGTTTGAAACAATGCTCTCGAAGATGTCGCAATCATCTGATCCAGAGATTTGTGGTAAGGTTAATCACATCATACGTGATCTCTGTATTAATATTATCACATAGGACGATTACATCGCTATGTTGAAACGAGAAGGGAGATTCGTAAAACTATAAAGGATACCATTCGCAATTCTCCAGTAGTGCTCATCAGCGCTATTTCTGGTCGTCTATGTGATAAAACGGAGCAAGCTGCCACGTTCGAATCAATGCCTGCCTTTATGGAACTTATGTCGTCCATGACAACACAGATTGACTTTGCTCTCGTCAAACAAGTGGTTGGGGACTTCTATCGTTATACCACGTTCTCGCACACGTGGGAAGACAGGGAACCCCTATTCGAGAGGGTCACTCAAATCTTGGTGTACGATCTCGACGCATCTCCGACGCACAACAAGCTTCAGATGTTCTGCAGGATTGTACGCGAGGCAGGGTTTAATTGGGCATGGAGCGATACATGCTGTATCAATAAAGGGGATCATTTCGTCCTCCAAGAAGCCCTCGTTAGCATGTTCAGATGGTATGAAGGCTCTGCGATGACGATTATCTTCCTCCGCGGTGTTGACCGGCTAGCACAGCGTGGTGCCATGATGAGAAGCTTATGGAATACACGCGGGTGGACCCTGCAAGAATACCATGCCTCGAAGGTGGTGCAATTCTACACCGAGGATTGGACACCATACTTGGGTCTTGACGTCTACAACCACAAGGACTCGCCTGAAATCATCTCGGAGATGGAGGAGGCAACAGGTATCTCGTCACAAGCCCTGATGGAGCTTTGCCCCGGCTTGGGTGACATACGGGAGAAGCTTCGCCTAGCGTCCACACGACAAACAACACGGGTTGAAGATGTAGCCTACTCGCTCCTCGGAATTTTCTCATTGACCTTGCCAGTCACGTATGGTGAAGGAGACAAGGCGCTTGGTCAACTCTTGGCACAGCTACTCACGAGTTCTGGAGACATGAGCATCCTTGCATGGACTGGGACGTCTGGAAGTTTCAATAGCTGCCTTCCCACCAGCATTGCTGTGTTCAGCCAACTGCCAACTTCGCATATACCACTAGCTATCCCCGATGCCGAAATACCAAAAATTATCGAGGGATTACGTTCTTTCGATCTCATCGCAGTTACAAGACTGTATGACCAACTAGACGCGCTCTCTGTGCCATCGTGTTTAGGACGGCGCATGAGACTCCCGTGTCTCGCCTTCAAACTCGGACGGGTGTCGGCCTCTCAAAATGGTTCAGAGCGTGTATTCCGTGCACGGACAAATGCACTTGGCATTGTGGAGATCAGAACTGAGGAAGATCTGTCTCAACTGGATTGCCTCTATCTTGTTCACCCATGGATCGACTTTCTCCTTGATCGTCAGCCCGTTGTAGTAAGACAGAGGACAACGGAGGAAAATATGGGCGGCAGGTCGTTCGGGCCATACAAGTTGCCACTCCTTGGAACCATCTCTAATATCGCATCAACAACTTGGCGATCACGAAGAACACGCTTCATTAACTATGTTGGGCGAACGTGTGGCGGACGATCTGTTAACGCGGACACTACATCACTCCCACCCCCATCTACTCTGTCGCCGCAGGAGAGGCAAATGCATGTCCTCAAGTTTGTCGCGCGGCTTCGGCAGCCGTTTGGCGCGCTCTTACTCACACCAACACGTCGAAATGTGAAAGAGTACAGGAGGGTTGCTGCGGAGAGTCTGATCAGAGTCCAAATACAGGAGATCACGTCGGCGATGTTGGACACGCTAACACATGGTGTACAAATGTTAGACGTCCTTTGATGGTTCTTATGCTCCGTGAGCCCCCTCTATTCTTCTGTGACTTCACGCGCATTTTGTATACGACGCCACATGGATGGCGGTCTTGTTTTAAAGGATTTTCAAGGACTATTAGTACTGTACTTTGCATATAACATTGTTGTAACGGAAAACTCCCTCATCATGTTTTGAGGAATCTCAGTCAAGTGTCAGACTTTTGAGTCCCCCTTCTAAGCTCTGCCCCGCAGTGCACACGCTGCAAAAAGTGGAGTACAATATATCAGACTGGCACAAGGGCTAACACGAGATTTACTTTCGTGTCTCCCCACCTTCATCTCTCTCCTTTCGCCACCTGAAACAGCACCCTCATCGTCCTACCCCAACTCATCAATTCTAGCGTAGTTTTTGTCCTCTTCAATCTCCCCTCATTTGTATTGCGGGCATCGTGAGCCCGACCACGCCAAGTCAACGACGATCTGTAGTCTGCAGCATTCTTCTTCGCCAGTAAGTCGGATAAGAAATGGGATCACCCGTAGACCTTAACCATATTCTTCTTGACCGCAATATGCGAAGCGGACGGTAACGCTGCCAGTTAAGGATCAGTAGATAACCTACATGCCTTTGGCGACTGATCGAATGATAGGGTAGTGTGCCCGTTGTCCGCGATATCACAGATGGACCTCCGCAAGTAACTCGAATTTCTATGCGAGAGCAACAACCTATTAGGAATCAGCGTCAAAGTAGTTAGAGCCTTCAAGGAGGTGGGACAACCCATTACCATAGCTTCTTCGTTCACCCTCGCGATTGCTTTCGCTAAATCCAACCAGGTCGTGGACGATGGATGGTGTGTGTTGACGACATGAAACCCGGGAGATCGACACAGGGCAGGAGATGAATAATACGTTAGCATTTTCAGCGAACGGTGAGTATCTCCCCAGCGGTGAGGTTGACCGTATTCGTCGGAGTTTCGAGTGTGGCGAGTTAAGGATGACCAAGGAGTAACGACTCTGCCAGCGAGATTCGAATATGTTACTGTCTCCAAGGACGGCAGATGGATCGCAGTGGCATTCAATATGGGACGGCGACATGTCGGTTTGGGAAGCAACGACCTAGTACAAGCAGGTGGATTGGCGGTCTTCGTCTCGTGTCGTCTCTGCAGATGGAAACGACGATACAGCTACCATCTGGGACATTGCAGCGCGCCAAAAATTACAAACACGGCGAGTGGGTCGGAGCAGCCGAGTGTGTACTCTCCGCGAGGCGAGCACCGGTGCCGCGTCGCAACAACCACCGAGACATCCGTCCGAGTCTGGAACGATGACGCTGGTCAGTTACTCGTCAATATCGATGTTCAGGCGGATGTTTGACGTGGTCTTCTCTGGTTCAATAACCATCTTTGCGTCAAGACGGACGGCAGCAGAATCAAGGAGTTCAATGCATCCACTGGTTCAAGCGTCTCGGAATGGCCAATTCTCCAGTGTCCCCACACTGATTACCCCTCACTCATCGTCCCGCCGCAACATGGGAAATTTGTAGCGTACTCTTCAAGAGGGACCATCACTTTATGGAGCACCTCGACACATGCCCAACTCGCCCTCATTCCACAGAGCCGCGACAGATGTTCAATCGCATTCTGTCCAGACGGCCAGCTTCTTTCAATTGTTAGAACCCGGAAAATTATCATTAAAAAAACTATCTTCTATATCAATACGTTTCGTCCCTTCAACTTTCATAGTGGATGACTCGCATTCCACTGAGATCCGGACGTCCCTATTGACCGTGTTGCGCTCGGTTTGTGTAAGGATGATCGACTTCCTGACGTGCCAGAAGTGTTACTGTCCGACCCAATACCAATGTCCGAGGACTCGCTGGTAGAGCTCTCGTGCGGGCATGCTTCCGACGGTGGGACACGGCGCTCGTCGCTCTACCCTCACACGTGCACGCTAACGCCAAGTCCGTCGAGATCCTTGATTGGTTGCATCGCAAATTTCGTGGCCCTTGTCGAAAAGGGCGAAGTGCACAAGGAATACCTACCGAGCAATATTGCAGTCCAACGTTTCCATGCAAGTCATGCCCCTCCTTATCAAGGTACGTGATTCCGTTCAGCGCATCCTGAACCTCAGTTTCCACTTCTGTTGGTCAGGTCGTTGTCCTCTCCATGGTTGGAAAGCACGACGATGCGATATCATGTATAGAGAACCTCTGTACTTCCACGCTCTTTGACACATCGTTCAGCGTGGTCCAGGCACGTGAATGATACGCTATCAAATGATGTTTTTGCCACTGAGGTTTCCGGTAGGCATACATGTCCCTTCTCGTCGGGAACCGGTATATGGAGAGCGGGGACTACGGGCACGCGATGTACCGAGCAGTTGCATGAACCGACCACCCTTGATAATCTCATTGGTGGATTTTCTTCTATCACCTCAGGTGTGCCGAAATCGATATTATTGGCAGATTTCTGGACGGAAGTTCGACAATCTTGCAGCTACAATTCAACAGCGTCTTTGTGAGGCGCTTTCGCAACAGGTCGGTCGAAGGAGGTTGGTGTATGATGCAATATATGCACATTTATTCCGCCGCGTTTTTTATGCAGTCCCACCGCGTTTTCTCGTTGTCCCGCCGCGTTTTATCGTAGTCCCACCGCGTTTTTTGGGTAGTACTCGTAGTAGCCCTCACAATGTTTCAAAAACGAAAGTAACGTGCATTGGCAATATACATCTCCACTGTCTGCGCTGTCGTCTAGACCCACTCCCTAATCACCTTCGTGCCGATGGTCCGACTCTGCCACCTTGCCAATACCCGCTCGCTCGACTTCCCCGTCGACGTTGTCTGGCGGCTTGAGGCGCTCGATGAGCATGTTCGGCGGGCGATCTACGTCTGGCCGTTCGCCCTCGTCGACTGCTGGTGATGCCTCGGCGTCGTTGGCGTTGTCGATAATCGAGCGAGTGGCTGCGCTCTGTGCTGGTCAGTTCTTGTGCGCATTCCTCTGCACTGGGGCATTGCGGTCGAGCTACGCTCGCCGCGTTGGCTGTTGCTTGGTGGTGCGGCTCATCCACTGGCTTTGTCGGTCCTGCGCACGTCGCATCCGGGTTTGCGATGTCAGCGATCGTTTCGTGGACTTGCTGACCTGGCCGTTGGGTGGGCATGCGCGAGTTGTTGCCTTGGTCCACTGTAGCCTTGGCTTCGACTGGGGGGGTTCGAGATGGGCTTCCGTAGTCGCGTTCGCTATCCGACAATCTACTACCCGAAAAACGCGGCAGAATAAATGTGCATATATTGCATCATACGTCCAGTACCACCCAGAAAACGCGAGTAACACGCCTCATCGGTCGCCTTGGACAAGGGTCTAGCGGACGATCGATCCCATCCCTCATGGACACTGCATCGCTCTCACCTCCTTCGACCGTGTCACCTGTGGAAACGCGGATGCATGTCCTCCAGTTCGTCGCTCGACTCAGGTTGCCCTTTGGCACGCCCTTCAATGCTCACGCGGACCCGCCGGAATGTGGAAGAATACAAGAGGATCGCGTCGGACAGTTTGACCATGGTGCAGATCGAGGAGATCACGCCGGTGACCGTGGACAAGTTGATCCGCAATGTATGCTTGTTGGACGCCCTCTGATGGTTTCGCGGGGATTCCCTTGCTGTCCACACAGCAGTGTAATAGACATGCAAGATTTCCTCATAGAAGTCATGGAACGCAACTTAGACTAGCTGATGGAACCGTGGCGGGTCTGATGGTTTTGCGTTGGCAGTTCGGTTGGCACGTATACTACAGGCCGCACAACATGCATGGATAGTTGCATTTTCGGTAGTCCATCCGTTGTCAACAGGTAATGTAGGATAGAATCAAAACCAAGGTAGAAAAGCAAGTCAAGTAAACGAGGGTACGTGGGTACATAGGATAAAGCGAGAGAGTAGTCTTCCGAGACCGCCAAGAACGAACGTGAGCAAGGCAGGGTATACAGCCATGTGGCCTTGCCAATGTAGAAGAATTCCAGCCGGCCAGAGGATACTCATCGTCTGGCACTTCCACGACCATACCCAGCTTGAAGGTTGTCGAGTTCCCCTTCCAGCTGCTTGATAGCACTGTGTGCCATCTCCAAGTCCTTGTTGAGACGGTCTCGCTCCGCAATAAGCTGCAGACAGCAACGTTAGTCGAGACCACGAACGACAGATTCCACGTACATGTTGTTCCCATTGCCTGAAACGGGCTTCCTCGGCCTTGACCTGCTCTGTGAAACGCTTGCGGAGTTGCTCCTCTTCCTCCTTGAACTTCGGGTTGTCCACCTTCTTAACCTTTGGCTCCCCAAACTTCCTCGTCTCCATCTGCTGCTGCCTGTAATTTTCGTAGTGGAGTTCTTCGGTCGTCGATATCAAATCCAACATGTGCGTCCTGATGAGGAGAGAGCGCAGCTTGCGGAAATCGCAGTGGTTTTCGTTCTCGACCTCGGCAACACCCCAGAGGTACTCGCGACCTTTGACGACGCGGCCATCCGGAGTTTGAACATCCTCGGTCGAGCCAATGATGGAGAAAGGCATGGCCTCAGCGAGCATACGAGCATGCTCTGCAGCTGCCTCGTCGTCGGTCTCGACAGGGGGCTGGTAGATACGAATCCCTTGTGCAGTAATGACCTCACGGATACGCTGCTTGAAGACAAAGAGGTCGTTCTGCGTCAGAGTGTCGGCTTTGGCAATCACAGGGAGGAGATTAACACGCGTGCCAAGACGCTTCATAATCTCAATATCGAGTGGCTTCAATCTTTGAACCAGAGTCGTGTGAGCTTCCACGGTAATATACCGTCACGAGATAAACTTACGTGTGACCCGTGGGCCTGATAAAGTACAGACAACAGTGAACCCTGAGGTCGGTCTTTTCCTCGCGTTGAGGTTGTTGTTCCTGCCTCATATAGGCCTCATGCTGATCATCGATAAAGTCCACAATCGGGGACCAAGAATCGCGGTTGTTGACATAGTCCCCAAACCCTGGGGTGTCAATGACGCTGAGCTTGACCTTGAATTGCTTCTCCTCGAGCTCCGCCTTGATTATCTCGACCTCGGTCAGCTTGTCGAGTTGTTTGTGGTGACGCCTCGAGTAGTTCTTGGCGGGAGACAACTCGGTGGTAAAGAGGGTGTTGACGAGAGTGGTCTTGCCCAAACCAGATTCACCTGGCCACCAAAAAAGTGTTGGACGATATCAGGGCCAAGAAAACATTGCAACGCACCAACAACCATCATGGTGAAGTGTGCACCACGCTTGGCGACGATTTTGTGCCTCTAGAACGCGACATATGCCACTCAGTGGCTGGTGTGTGGATTAAGTAAAATAAGAACGAACCTGGTTAGGGAGGTTTGCAATGCCAATGCCATCTGAAGCGGGTGCGGGGGAGGCCATGGCTATGAAATGGGCAAGTCAAAGGGCGACGCGAGCAAACGACGAAAATAAACTCGCTACTTTTCATGTTCACTGTTTGGCTCTATTTGCGTTTAGTGGCTGCGGTTATCCTAGCCGAATATTCACAATATATTAGACGCATTATTGGCGCTTATAACAACTAGAATATTGTAGTAGGGCTTTGAGCTTTGGGTGTCGTATATTCATCACAAGATGGCAGTCGTTGTGATCTGAACTTACCATGAATTTTACGCTAGTTGTGAAACCGCCCAGTCCCAAGACGTCAAGAGTGCAAATTCATACCGGACAACTCAGGTGGTATCCATCGCATCTTCCTCGTCCACATCCACTGCGCGTTCTTTTCCCTTCTTTGACCTTTTCTTCCTCTTGCGCGGAGACACTGGCTCCGTCTCGCCCTGACCACCAGACTGCTGGGGCAGACGAGAAGAAGTAGCCTCGGTGGCTCCCCCGTCCGGTTCCGGGTCCACATACATCGAGGCCACGTCCTCCAAGAGTTCCGCTTGTCTACGCTCAGACGACGTCGGTCCGAGCCGCGTCTTTTCCTTGAGCTGCACCTCCTTGAAGCGGATACGCTGTTCTGTACAACCAACATGCGTCAACGAACGCTTGTTCGACTGTGTGTCATCTGTGCTGTTCATTCAGTGTCGAGCCAACGGGCATAGACGCGCGCACTTTTTTCTTCCGTGAATAGGAGCTCTGTGCCGAGAAGCGTATCATGGCGGCCCTTGAATATCGAGCCAGAGAGCTGTAAGAAAGGTGTCGGTGTATCCAAGCCCTTTTATTCCATGTATAGATTGTCAGCGCCATGATGAGAGTGACTGCACTCACAATCAACCTGTACGTGGAACTGCTCGGGAGTAACGTCGGTTCCACCACACCCAAGTCAAGCGTAACATATGAAACCTCTTCTTCTTCCTCGAGATAATCCTCATCGGATCCAAACGATTCAACTTGCCTGTATCCCGAGACCAGCGTCGTAGACGGCATATCAAAGCGCCCAATATCCTGAGAGTCCCGATTAGGGATGGGTTGTTTGGCAAGACCTTGCGATCCAAACAACGCCATCCTCTGAAAATGGCCTTTCACCCGTCCCCCGTTCTGCAACGGAAACTCAGCGCCGCATCCCGCTCATGGCTCTCCAGACAATCTCGTGACCCGTACGTCAAACAGCGCAGCGCCTATCGATCCCGCTCCGCCTTTAAACTGCTCGAGCTTGACGCCGCTTGGGGGTCTTTCTTGTCCAGAAAAGACGTGCGTGCGGTCGTGGATCTCGGGGCTGCACCGGGGGGCTGGAGTCAGGTCGTCGCCGAAAAACTCGGGTGGACGTCTTCAGCCTTGGACACTGGTGTCGAAGGGGATACCAACCCGTGGAACGCCTCTCGAGGGCGAGGCGTCATTGTCTCTGTCGATCTATTGCCCATGTCACCGATTCCTGGTGTGCACGTTATGCAGATGGACTTTTTAACGCCACAGGCAGGGGTGATGATTAAAGCTGCGCTTAGCAACCCCGAGAATCCCTCTGGCATGGCAGACATCATTCTTTCTGACATGGCTGCTAATTTCTCAGGGAATAAAACCAGAGATGTGGAGAGGAGCCTTGATATATGTCAGTCGGTGTTTAACTTTGCAAAGGACAATCTGCACGTGCGAGATAAAAGCCATCGAGGTGGAACTTTATTGTGGGTGAGGCTACTGTGTAACACGACCACTCCTGACAATCACAATTAGACTCAAACACTTTGCCCATCCTTTATTGCAAGACTTTCGAAAACGTCTGCTGAATCCCAACTTTCATGACGTTCACTATATCAAACCGAGTTCAAGCAGGGCCGAGTCTGCTGAAGGCTATTGGCTTTGTCGAGGATGGAAGGGACTCCAGTCATGACTTTGTGAACAAATCTACATAACATACCATAGTCACCATGATCGTAATGTACAAATACAATAGTCATAGAGGGCAAGATATAACGTGCCAAGCATAGGCTGAACATTTGGGTACTTGATACGACGTTTATGCACCGAAACCATAGAGGGTACGGCCGGAGCGCTTGAGGGCATACACGACATCGAGCGCAGTGACCGTTTTCCTGTATAGGGATTAGTCATGCACAACGGGGCAATAAACTATTCTCACCTCTTTGCGTGCTCGGTGTAAGTGACCGAGTCACGGATAACCTGACATATGGAGTCAGAACCCGGAGCCGTGACAAATACATCATCATGACTCACGTTCTCGAGGAAGATTTTCAGAACACCACGGGTCTCCTCATAGATGAGACCAGAGATACGCTTCACACCGCCACGACGAGCGAGACGGCGAATGGCCTGGTAGACGAGTTAAACAGTAGCGGTATGGAGGGGAAACCACACGTACGGGCTTGGTGATACCCTGAATGTTGTCACGGAGAATCTTGCGGTGGCGTTTGGCACCTCCCCTGGGCCATCGGTTAATGTACTGCAAAACATGGGGAACTAGCGCGACGTACTTTCCAAGACCCTTTCCACCTTTTCCGCGTCCAGACATTGGTAATAAAGTATGTTAATTGGTGAACTTTTGAGATGGATGGTGTGATAGTGGTGGTTACAGTTAAAGGCGCGTCACTGTTGATTGGCGTGTTATATGCTGTAATCGCGTCACGTGACAGGATCCACCTAAGTGCACGAGCCATTTCGCTCGCTATCTCCGACATATTTACTAGCGCCAGAAAGTTGTGCAATTGCGAGAATCGGCTGGCAGTCACACAAAAGTATGCAAAACAATGACGTTGGGTACCAGCTATGATACAGGTTTGCACATGATATCTGCCCTAGTACGGGTAATAGCAGTGGAAGGCGCCAAGGTCCAACATCAACAAACTAATCTACATAAGGAATGGCTTCCATGCTCTCTCTCGGTTCGCCAAATCTTCTTCGGCACAGCAATGCTAGGAAGTCTTGGACGTCGTGTGCACAGCACGCAGAGGGGTGCGGCCTGGGGATGGCTGCCTCAGAATCCGTCGCGGTACAGGAACCTTGGAGTCCCAGCACACGTTTGTGCGGACAAAGTGCCTAAACTCGTGGGCAGGGGTGGGGGGCTCGAACCCACTAGGATGCTTGATACTCCCATCTGGTTCACGTACTTCAAATGGTATCTTGGAAGAGTTGGGAAGAGTCGTGGCGGCGACTTGTTCAAAGCCGGACTCGAGCACACGATGAGCGACCGCGGCTGTTTGGATTGCGCTGTCCAGCCTCTCATTGCGTTCCCTCTCCTTTGCACGAGCAACATCAGAAGTGCTGGTGTGCCCGGGACCAGGGCAGACGAAGCCAGATGGATGCACAGTGTGGCCCTCGGGAATGCGGTGTTCCATGGGAACCTTGGACCTCAAGCGACGTGTCCTCGTTACAACGTCACCCGTCCGAATGGAATCCGTGAGGGACTGCATCAATCCCAGCTCTTCGTGTTGCGCCCCCTGGAAAGTGAATAAGTAAAGCCTATTGAAATGGATGGTGCCAGACTTACAGAGTCTGGGGGAGAAACGGGCCTCTGTTCTTTGTATTTGGAGAAGAACTCCGGGACGCTTGTCCCGTTGTAAGAGGACGACTCATAGAGAGAAGGTGACGATGTGTGAAGACTGCGCGTCTACAGGGGGATCAATGTGGGGCCAATGAACATTACCACTGGAGCGAACCTCGGCATTAAGCAGCGCTGGATCAAGGCTGCCTCTGACGAGGTGGAGATCCCTCTGGCGGGCGATAGCGCCCACGCGCCTGGTGGTGGGAAGCATGTCAACGATGGGAAAATTAAAGAATCGGTAGCCGGGTTATATACGTTGGCGAGGGTGAAGATGACATCATCTACCCCGAAACCGGGCCACACAAGCGGAAACGAACAGATTTGACTTCCCACGTCATTGGGGTGTCGAGGGAACCAATCGCATAACGAGTTGTCAATGTTTTCACGTGTTTGTCAACTTTCTGACGTCACTTTATCGTGGGAATTGGCATCATATCAGAAGCTACTATCAGTTGGGGTATCTACCCAGATAAAAGTGACCGTGCAACAGATCATCCAGCAAATTCGTATTTCTCGGTCACTCGCTGTATAAAATGTCGAGGTCGAAAATAATGTGAGAGAACAAGAATGTCTCAGAGACAATGGCAGCGCTGAGCTTCAAACAGGAAAGACACCACAGGTCCACACTTGACCACTCCCAATCGCTCTCGCTCTCACTCCCATCTCCTCAATGTCTGAACCAGCTCAACCCCAAAACGCGCCCGCCAACTCTGTCGAATGGCCGTTTGAGCATTTCCCACCACTTCCTCCCGATGGAAACTTGATCCCTAAATTCTCTCCTCCTCGCCCTTCCAAGTTCCATCCCCCCCTCCCGAATGTGCCTTCGGACTTGACACTCGATCCCCCTGTCATGGCCTTCACCTTCCCACCACCGCCACCCTTCTCCGAAGCAGATCCTACCTGGCTCAACAAAATGGTGGCAGACGTGAAGCGCCAACGCTCGCACCTCGAAAAGTGCCTCGCAGAAGCCCACACGGACGTGATAAACGCGTACGCGGAAGTAGGCTTGGCGGACGCAGAGCTCGAAGAAGAGAGAGCTCTGATGCAAGCTTTTCTGGACGTGGTCGCGAGCGTCGCCGGGAAGGGGTTCGTTCGAAGAATGCTCGGGGATGTGGATGTCTCGGTCGCGGTGATGTCCGGAGCCAAGTGGGACGACGAGGAGAGTGAAACCGGATCCTCCTCTTCTTCTCCGTCTCGTTCTTGAATGTGCAATCAATGTATTTGGCAAAAGCGACCGTATGTATCGTCATCACTAGTTTCACCAGGACACCACTTAGCCCTACCACAGACATACCGCTGTACTCGGAGTCGGCAACTATCTCATATAGTATGCTCATAACTACTTTAGAACATACGTGTTAATTCGTACCGTTTTACTACTAGTTCTTTCGATTGTAGCGGTACGGAATTTAACTTCGACTCGCGTCGAGATAGGCCAGAGCTAATTTGCCATTAGCGAGTCCATAGGATACATTCGGTATCTATTTCCAATCGAGTAAGCGCAACAAGCCAACCAACAAGACAGTGGTATCCTTTATGGACGGATTTCTGCACAGCATAATCAAGTAGTAGACAGCCCACGACACCTCGACCAACAGCTTGAGGTAGAAAAACGCCCCCGACAACACGATGCAAGCCGTAAGCCGCACGGGCCCGTTGAAGGGTTTGAGAGACCGAAAAAGCTTGACGAGCTTGACTTGGATCGAGAGAAGCTTGATGACGACGATCGCAAAGATGATAAACGAGACGACGGATCGCTTGAGCATGTGTTTGCTGACTCGGACCGTAATGACGGCAAAGGTGAGCTGTTCAAAGATGCGATTCTGGCGTCGCGTGTTAAATACTTGGCAAGGACCAAAACGTCATGGACTCACTCTCTGTGCCTGCAAGTACTCTTGGCCGTTTTTCCAGTTTAGAAACTCAAAGTCTCGTGCCGAGAGCATGTATAGGATGACGATGATTTTGGTGAAGAACATGATGGCAAAGGACACAATGTAGAAGAGTCGAGGTGGTATCATCTTGCAGGACGAGAAGCCGTGCAGCGGGCACGACTGTTTTCGCTCAGGGAGTTGCGACGGCGATGTCTTGGTGGCTGAACGGCATCAAGGCCTTGATCGCGAACGGGTCTGGTAAAAAGCGATGCCCGACCTCAGGCCCGATCGCAATGTTCCACATATTCAATGGAAATTGTAAGCACGTCAAATTAAGAAACTTACGCGGGAGCGATATATAGCGGCGCCAGGGATGCGGCATGTTTCTAGAAAATGTCCACTTACCAAGATCGTACGTGCCCACACCGTACCTTGGCAGGGGCGTAGCCTATGACAGGAGCCTACCTCCGCCCGTCTAAGCAAGGACCCGCTTAAACTTGTACGCCTGGTGAAAGTATTCCCAAGGTTGGGGCTGCCAAGTACTGAGATATCAGCTGAAATACGAGTGTTGGTGTCATCGTCAAGCGAGAGCGCCACTGTATGAGCTAGTCTATTCGAGAAAGTCTCAGAATCTAGATCGTGTACCTTGAACGTCATTTGTTCCCTACCTTTACGGTTTGTTATTAATACTGGCAGTGCAAAAGGGGGTCTCTATTCTGATGAGAACGTGCGCTAACGCGACCACCGTTGTTATTGCTCAGAGTCTTGTGCGTAGCGGTAGAGTTCATAAATGGCGCACTCGGGTAATTTGCACTCTCCAAGAACGGTGACAGCGATGCAAGCTTCTGTCAACACTAACCCTGCCACATCCTCCACACGCTTCCCCGACGAAGTCCTCTTCTACATCTTGCTCTTTTTGAGTCCTCACGACGTCGTTCGACTGCGTCTGGTGCGTCGACCTGCCTTCCTGTTGGACTCTCCTGACGGCCGCACTAGGTATCGAGGCAGTTCAACGGTGTCACCCGTGATGCACGCCTGTGGAGGGCACTATACACAGACTCACACCTACTCCGTCCATCTGGTCCATTCCTTTGGCAGTCTGCACAGTTTCTCGAGCGCATACTAATCCACTCGGCGCGTGTATCCCAGACATGGACTTCACAGCCCATCAGCATCGTTTCCCGTCTCCGAGGTCCTCGCATGCCCATGCAACGGTCTCCTGTATCGACCTCATTTGACTTTCTGTTCGGGAGGTTGTTCATATGGTGTGAAGGAGGGCACCTTCTCGCGCAGGATCTCGAAACAGGCGCTGGTCGGCTTCTATGGGAGAGTACAGAGCCTATATCATCGCTGAATGCGTGTTCCTTGACATTCCCCGATTCAGAGCGCGTTTTTGTCGCCTTGCGTCATGTAGACGAGCCCTTTTACCACCGTACACCGATGCACGTAATTCCTGCCCTCATTCTTTTCTGATCCTGACCCACCCGTTCCTAGCAAGCTCCTAGAGTTTCCGCTGCAAGATGACGTGCGGTTGATGTTGGGTCCCATGATATTTGAGATGGATCTGCCAAAATATGCCAACTTCCCCCTCACTGCAAACGCGCCCTTTCTGTACTTTGATGGTGGTACAGACCGCTTGTTTTCGCAAATATACGAGCGCACGGTGATAGACGCGCGGACATGGGCTATATATAGATTCCCCGTATTCACTTCCAACACCGTGAGTCGTGATCAATTCAACATCGCGTCACGTTCATGCTCATGGGTTGTCGTAGGACGCGCTTGTCCACTGGGATACTGTTTCCCGGTTGTGCGAGTTCACGTTGTTCTCAGGAAGGCACATTATCGTCTTTCATCCCGAACGGCGCATGGACCCACCAATGACGTTTATACAGGCTTTCGTCGTCCCAGACTCTTCCGACACCGATGCTGGCCATCTTCAGCTTACACACGAAGCGCTCGTTGACTTTACTTGTCACCCTATTTGCTGCCTCCGCGGTCCCATCGTCGATCCGTCCACTCGAGATGTCAATATACGGTTTCTGGGCACTGGTACCCCGCATGACAAGGACACCCACATTCTCTGCGTTGACTTTATCATCCCACCGGAACAACCCGAGTCTGTAGAGGTCCTCCCCATGTCTGTCAGCATGCAAGAGCTTCTTATTCTTCCTGGCCACCAGCACACTGTGTTTACCGACGCTTCCAACGACGGACATGGAAGGGGAATTGTGACCCTTACCCGTTCAGAGTCTCCAGAGCCTTGGCTTGACCCACATGCCCTCTTCCTTTATAAATTCTCGGTCGATGCCACTGGGGACCGTTGCGTAGCCATGATCAGCGAACCCTGCGAGCTCACCTCCAAGGACGCGTTCCAGTATTTGGAATACAATATATTCGATGGCGTCAGAGGAAGGATTTGTCACGATGTACCAGCGGATCACGGCTGCTTTGACTTGATGGTGCTTGATCTCCATTAACAGCCTGCCCATTGGTTTATCCTTTGTCATTTGCTCTTGTCTTCGTGTTCGCACTGTTGCGGATGCTGGTATTCGCTTTGCTTCGTACATGACATCATCGGACGGTTCGAACCTTGTACATACCCTTTGGAACACTACCCCCTAGTGCTTTGACAGATAGCTGCTGTGTAGACTTGGATACCGAGACTCAGCAGAAAAGGACAGTATCAGGGTAAATTTCATTAAGCCTAGTACTACCTACAATTGATTGTTGAAAGGGACCAACGATCCATCTACCACTCGTAGATACTTTTTCCCTACCTCATCCACTCCAACCAGGCGATATACGTTAGGCATATGCTTTGCTGCCTTGCAGAAATACCTTCACTCCAAATAAAGCTTGGAATAACCTCACCATCTATACGAAACGCCCAGTGGTTGTTGAACGCTTCTTTCGATATTCCATTTACACGTCGTGCACAATCCTACACATTAGGGGCGCTAGCTGCCACTATCAAACCGACCGGTAGGAACGCTTGCTTTTCCGCTGCTGCAAATGCGTCGCTCTGTGGGCAGGTTTTCTTTGGGACTATGCGATCCAATTCGCCGCTGAGGTATCAATGGCAGTCTTGACGAAAGATGTCGCGCGTACCTGTTTGGCAGCAGAGGTAGGTTGTGGAATAAGCGAGGACCGTGTCAAAGAATCTGGAGCGCAACTCGATCGTGTAGCGTGCCAAGGTCTTCACGACATGGCGGAGAGGTGACCATAGGCAATATAATACCTGATTTTCGAGGCTGAGGACTGTCAGTCATCCCATACGTGATATTGCGTCGTGATGGTCTCTAGGTATGAAGAGAACAACAACTTGACAAGGGGTTGAAAGAAGGCCAAAGTTGGGTGGAATGGCATACCTTGACAAGTAGGAGAAATGACACATAATCCGAATGGACATGCGTGTCGCACACGCGAATTCCCTCATCTTTTCCAACGAGAGACCGCTGGACTTGGGTAAAAAGGTGTCAGGATCCGTGCACCCGTTTTGTGTCGACGAGGGCTGCGTCCCACTGTCCCAGGCGTGCCGGAACAAGAACTCGAGTAGCAAGTGCATGATGCGCCCTGTCGTGAATTGCCGCGGATAGTATCTTTCGAGTGGTAAAAGGGGAATCTGCCACTCGGAGACGGTTGCCCCGGGCAGAGGAGACGGTAGAATTCGCGAATTTCACGTTGACTTCAACACGTAAACGACCAATATTGTCGTTGTCCCAGGCTCGGAGTCGGTGTTCGAGCGTTGCAATGTCCTATATGGTGGTTGAATAGTAGTTGGTAAAGAACACCGTTCGACTAGCGCCGAGGCCTTCATTTCAGTCAACTCCCACCATCCAATCACTCCTACCTAGTATTCGAACTGTCCTTTCCTTCGCCATCAATTGGAATCCCTTCCGTCATATTGGTTTCCAAAAATTTAGAACCTGTCCTCGAGCTGCTTTTCAGGACTGGTCAGTCGACGTTTTCAAATACTAATTTGTTCAATTCAGCGATGTACCTAGGATTGACTACTCGCAATGCTGAATATCTTCGAGCCTCCGTGAGCGCTTTAGCCCAATGTCATGGTTGATTTGGATATTACACCGGAGGGTTTGATAAGTGAGTGATTGTCATCCAATATTTCAATCGGTACACGTACTGATTGCCCAGCTGTGTGGTCCTTCCTACGCTCGAGTCCGTTCTTCCACACTCACGCACTTTGCTTACGGTCCTCGACACGATCACTTGGCTTCCATACGGCGCCATCTACTGCATATACCCCTTCATACCCTCACCTTTTCCTGGTTCTTCCGTCGGTCTGTGGGGCATCAAACAATGTATTGGTATCTCGCGGCATCGGAAGGCATGACCGTCGATCCCGTGGCATGTTGGGGAAAATCACTCACCGAGCGTGCAAGGCTGGGGAAGGCGCCAAAGACGAGGGGCGAGTTGCTCCTTGCAGCATGCAGCCAAACTTGATCTTTGTCATTCTTCACCATACTCCAAGAACATCCGCAACAGCTTGACGAGGACTGGAATGCTACCCTTTTATTGCCAGAAGCCAGGAGTTGAGCACAAACGGGAACAAGGTGCGGTGCTCGATTAGGACGCCAATACGTGAGGATAGAGTGTGGAAGGGAAATGGAAGGTACGATCAATTTCGGTTTTGTTGTAGAATAATAGTGGTCACGTACTTACTAAGGTGCCACTGCACAGCGTAATACACAACATCACATCGAACTCTGGATTATGATATCCATTTCCATTCACGCTGACGTGGATACTTCTGTTGTCAACAAGCAGTTGTCGCGTCGTGTCGGCAAGCCTGCGGATCTGGTGCTGAGACTAGCTGCTTCAGGTCGCAATTACTAACGACTTAATCGATGGTCATTAGCCGTGATTGAAGCGCTAGCCAGAATGAGATATAAAATCCCTTTGATGCTCGATGGAACACTCAAATACAAGCTCGACTCATCCCACAAGGAAAAAATGTCCCCCGTGACCAACAAACGCATCATCCTCAAAGAGTTCTTCAAAGGTGGGAGTGCCATCATCACGATCTGGGGAATTCCTACATAACGCTCCAATACTAGGCTCTTACATTCCTGGGCAGACAACGACGTACGACGACACCCAGACCATTGACGTAGACCATGTCCCATTGCATGGTGGCGTGTTGATCAAGACCCTCGTGTTATCCTTGGAGCCATTCATCCTAAGCAAGATAAGCCCAGGTACTCCCGTGAGTGGTTTCAAGTCATGTTCAACGATGGACGTACATCCTGACCGCGAGATTAGATCAGCTGCGAGGTCGGGGACATGTCAGTATTTCATCCGTGTGTTTGGAACACGCTTCACCCTTTTCTGCTTCCATAGAATTAATAGCTCTGGCGTCGGTGTTGTTGTGCGTTCCGAGGATCCTGCTTTCCAGGTCGGCGATCACGTATACAATGGCTTTTATCGTAAGTACAACAGTACCGGCTAATCCTGAAGCTTGTACTAACCCGTATCCATAGCATTCGCAGAATATTCTGTCCACGCAAATACTCAGCAGCTTATCAAGATAGACAACAAGCATGGACTTCCTTGGAGTGTCTTTGTGGGTATAGCTGGCATGCCTGGTACGTTACTTGGCCCGAGTAACGATACGCGGACTGACGGCGTCTCTCAAAAGGCCAGACCGCTTACTTTGGCTGGAAAGAGCATTCGCATGCAAAAAAAGTGAGTTTGCTGGCTGCCTTGGCCACTCATCCTAACATATTACGTAGGGAGAGGTAGCATTTGTCACCAGTGGTGCTGGTGCTGTCGGATCGTATGTATTCTATTGCATTGGTGTGTTGAACGGTTCTTGATATCAACTCGTATAGCCTGGTCATCCAGCTTGCCAAGCGAGACGGCCTGAAAGTCATTGCATCCGCTGGCTCAGACGACAAGGTTCAATTCTTGAAAGATTTGGGTGCAGACGTTGCGTTCAATTACAAGAAAAGAAAGACATCAGAGGTGCTTCAAAAGGAAGGTCCTATCGATATGTATGTCGTTTTGTCCAGATCGTTGCGCAATTCCAGTTTCTAACCAGATTTGAAGCTATTGGGATAACGTGGGAGGTGAAACGCTCGAGGCTGCGCTGAATGCAGCCGGACACCGTGCTCGGTTTATCGTGAGTCTCGTATCTCTCATCGGCGCCACGCCTTGTCCTCATGGGTCGCAGGAATGCGGAATGATTTCGGGGTACTATGGGAACGTGTACCCAATCCGGGTTTGTTTTTATGACTTTGCTCTGGTTGTGACTCAACAGACCTCTAACAGAACTTGATCAATGTCATCGTGAAGGAGATCTCGATCAATGGATTCGTCGTCACTACTCTCAGATCCAAGTATCTGAAGGCTTTCCAAGAGGAAGTTCCTGCTTTGCTCGCGTCTAAAGAGTTGATTTACAGAGAGGAATCTACAAGGGGTCTCGAGAACGCAGAGGCGGCATTTGACAGCTTCCTCAAGGGGGCCGTTATCGGCAAGAGTAACTTGGTGGTCGCAGATGACTAGCTTTTCTTCTTCTAGTTTTGATTCCCTGTGTAACACTAATGCAATATATTCAGCAAATCAATGAGCTCTTCCATCAAAGGCTTTGCGCCTCCTACACCATAAAATGGTGGCGGGCAGTGGATGGGAGTAGGTCGAGTGTTCGCCGACGGGTCCGAGAAAGTGATGGTTTTTCTTGGAGATGAAGCAATGAATTGTCCGTGTTGCGGTAGGGCAATGCATGGGTCCTACTGGATTAAGGAACCGACCACTGGGCTGAGACGGTGGGTGCGGTGGATGCATCGATTTCCTTGACTTTACCCTCGGTTTTGACTAAAAGCTATGGCCCCCGTGCCAAAGGAGACTGTTTTGCCCTACTACACCTGCTTTGATGTCGACAAGCAGGCGACCACCAAAGTGAGTCGAGTAGGGGGAGAAATCCACGTCCCGTACTCCGGCACATGCAATCTTGTTTGCATATACTTGACTGTAGGTCGTCGCGTCCCGAATCGCGAGATTACCACTAACTTACGACCCCGCTGCGATGTATTTGCCATCCTTGCTCGCCGTTCACTGTAAATGTCACTGCATCTATCCCTTCACCAATGTCAATCCCAAGGAATTCTGGAAATTCTTCCGATCAAATACTCAGCACTGAATCCTGATGTGGCAGTTTGATCCTGATGTCGGTACGTACCACTTATCGACATGTTCGACGTCAATCAGGGAGTAATCAAAGAACTGAACAATACGTTGCAGGGCTTCATTTCGGTTGCCTCCTCAATCCTCAATCCAATCCCAAACTCCACAAAAGGTTAGTTACAGGCTCGTGTTAGTAATCATCAAGACTCTCGGCCATCAAACATCAGCCCGCCAGCCAGAACGAGACATGAGATTCCTCCGACGTCTGAGAAATGACTCGAACCGCAGCTCGTTGAACTCGTTCATCTCTCAGGGAAGGAACCATGCCCGCTGTGACCAACAGACGCGTCGTCTTCAAGGAGTTCCTCCGAAATGGTGAGCAAGTAGTCGTGACTCGTTGCTAGACTCTGAAATTCCCATTCAACTATCCAACGCTAGGCCCTTACATTCCTGGACAGACAACCGCGTTTGACGATACTCAGACTATTGACGTGGACAATGTCCCATTGCATGGGGGCGTGTTGCTCAAGACCCTTGTGTTATCCATAGAGCCATTCATCCTGAACAAGATGTGCCCAGGTACTCCCGTGAGTGGTTTCGAGTCATGTTCAACGATGGGTGCATATCCTGACTGCAAGATCAGCTCAGCTACGAGATTGGGGATGCGTCAGTATTTCATCTGTATGTTTGGTGAGTGCTTGACCATTCCCTAGAATTAAAACCTATGGCATCGGTGTTGTTGTGCGTTCCGAAGATCCTGCTTTCGAGGTCGGCGATCACCTATACCATAGCTCGTATCGTAAGTGCAGCATCACCAGCCAATCTCGACACTTTTGCCAAGCTGCATCTGTAGCATTCGCTGAGTACTCTGTCCACGCAAATACCGAGGAATTCAGCAAGATAGACAGCAAGTATGGACTCCCTTGGAGTGTCTTTGTGGGAATAGCTGGCATGGCTGGTACGTTGCATACCCCAAGTGACGATATGCCGGTCCATGATTTTTTAAAGGCAAGACTGCATACTTTGGCTGGAAAGAGTATTCACATGCAAAAAAGGTGAGTTTTCCGGCTGCATTGGCTGCTAATTCCAATATATTGCATAGGGAGAGGTAGTGTTTATCACCAGTGGTGCTGGCGCTGTCGGATCGTATGTATTATATTGGGTCGGTGTGCTAAATGCCTTTTGATATCCACCCATTAGCCTGGTTATCCAGCTTGCCAAACGAGACGGCTTGAAAGTCATTGCATCCGCTGGCTCGGACGACAAGGTTCAATTCTTGAAAGACTTGGGTGCGGATGTTGCATTCAACTATAAGAAAACAAAGACATCAGAGGTGCTTCAAAAGGAAGGTCCTATTGACGTGTATGTCGTTTTGTCCAGAGCACTACGCAATTCTAGTTTCTAACTAGAATTGAAGCTACTGGGATAACGTGGGAGGTGAAATGCTCGAGGCTGCGCTAGGTGCAGCAGCATGGCGTGCTCGATTCATCGTAAGTCTAGTACCTTTTATCGGCGCTCTGTCTTGTACTCATGTGCAATAGGAGTGCGGAATGATATCTGGGTACTTTGGTGACGTCTACCCCATCCGAGTTTGTTTTTCACTATTCCTGTTTGGCTACGACTCAACGGAAATCCCTCTCGACTTGACAGAACTTGATGAACATCGTCGCGAAGGAGATCACGATCTACGGATTCGTTTGGTCCACCCTCAGCTCCAAGTATTTGGATGTGTTCAAAGAGGAAGTGCCTGCTTTACTCGCGTCTAAAGAACTTATTTACAGGGAGGAAAATACGAGGGGACTTGAGAACGCTGAGGCGGCGTTTGACAGTTTCCTCAAGGGTGCCGTTATCGGCAAGAGTAACTTAATAGTGGCAGATGACTAGTTTCCTTCTCCTGATTTCCTGTGCAACACTTCCCATATGTCAAAGTAATTCAGAGAGGCCTGACTCTGCAGAGACTTACCAATATGATATTGGGTTGTATTCATGCGCCTCTATGGTTGTTTGGAAATTGATGGTCACCCAGATATCAAGACTGTGAAATAGATTGATTAGTCGTAGAAAGCCCTCCGAGAGAGCTTTGTAAACAGAGGTACTATGGTCACGGTAAGTAGCGATACATTCACGGGTGCCTCCGTGTGCAGTTTATCATCTGAGGAGTACTTGCAGAGTTGGTGGGTGACATCGTGTCACCAGATTTTTTGGGAGGGTGTGTGTGCTGCGATAGTTAGCGGGTTCTAATTGGTGTCCGAGAGGACTTCAAAAATGGCGGATACTTTTGCTGACTCCACACTGTTTAGCCTTTAGTAATCATCATGACTCTCGGCCATCAAACCTGATTCCTCCAATGGATGATGGATGACTCAAACCGCAGCTTGTTCATCTCCCAAGCAAGGAGTCATGTCCGTTGTGACCAACAAACGCGTCGTCTTCAAGGAGTTCCTCCGAAATGGTAAGCAAGCAGTCGCGACTCGCGGCTAGACGCTGAGACTCCATTTAACCCTCCAACGTTAGGCCCTTACATTCCTGGACAAACAACCGCATTTGATGATACCCAGACTATTGACGTGGACAATGTCCCTTTGCATGGGGGCCTGTTGCTAAAGACCCTTGTGTTATCCATAGAGCCATTCATTCTGGGCAAGATGAGCCCAGATACTCCCGTGAGTGGTTTCGAATCATGTCCAACGATGGACGCACATCCTGACTGCAAGATCAGATCAGTTACGAGATTGGGGATGCGTCAGTATTTCTGGGATCTATATGATTGGTGAATGCTTGACTATTCCCTAGAATTAAAACCTTTGGCGTCGGTGTTGTTGTGCGTTCCGAAGACCCTGCTTTCGAGGTTGGCGATCACCTATACAGTGGGTCGTATCGTAAGTGCACCATCACTAGCCAATCTCAACGCTTTTGCCAAGCTGCATCTGTAGCATTCGCTGAGTACTCCGTCCACGCAAATACCGAGCAGTTTAGCAAGATGGACAACAAGTATGGACTCCCTTGGAGTGTCTTTGTGGGAATAGCTGGCATGGGTGGTATGTCGTGTGGCCTAAATGACGACATGTCGGTTGATGACATTTTTCAAAGGCATGACCGCATACTTTGGCTGGAAAGAGTATTCACATGCAAAAAAAGTGAGTTTTCTGGCTGCCTCGGCTGCTCATCCCAGTATATTGCATAGGGAGAGGTAGCATTTGTCACCAGTGGTGCTGGTGCAGTTGGATCGTATGCATTCTATTGCATTGGTGTGCTAAATGCCTTTTGATGTCCACCACCAGCCTGGTTATCCAGCTTGCCAAACGAGACGGCTTGAAAGTCATTGCATCCGCTGGCTCGGACGACAAGGTTCAATTCTTGAAAGACTTGGGTGCAGACGTTGCGTTCAACTACAAGAAAACAAAGACATCAGAGGTGCTTCAAAAGGAAGGTCCTATTGACATGTATGTCGTTCCGTCCTGAACGCTGCGCTATTTCAGTTTCTAACTAGAATTGAAGTTATTGGGATAACGTTGGAGGTGAAATGCTCGAGGCTGCACTGGGTGCAGCAGCATGGCATGCTCGATTCATCGTAAGTCGGGTACCTTTTATCAGCGCTCTGCCTTGTACTCATGTGCCGCAGGAATGCGGAATGATATCTGGGTACTTTGGTGACGTCTATCCCGTCCGAGTTTGTTTCTCACTATTCTCGTTTGGCTACAACTCAACGGAAATCCCTCTCGGCTTGACAGAACTTGATGAACATCATTGCGAAGGAGATCACGGTGTGCGGATTCGTCTGGTCCACCCTCAGTTCCAAGTATTTGGATGTATTCAAAGAGGAAGTCCCTGCTTTACTCGCGTCTAAAGGGCTTATTCACAGGGAGGAAACTACGAGAGGTCTCGAGAACGCCGAGGCGGCGTTTGATAGTTTTCTCAAGGGTGCTGTTATTGGCAAGAGTAACTTAGTAGTCGCGGATGACTAGTTTCCTTGTCTGTTGATTTCTCGTGTAACACATGTCAATGTACATCATGCACCGTGCATGGGAGAGGCGCGACTCTGGTTGGATTCATGCACCTCTGGTGTTCGGAAATCGATGGCCACTCGGATAGTTATCGAGGCTGTAAAGTAGACTGATTAGCTGTAGAAGGGCCCCCGGTAGAGTGCCATAGTTCGCGGGTTCTGATTGGCGTCCGAGAGCACTTCAAAAAATGGCGGCAAGTAATCATGCTTTCGCTGACTCTGCACTGTCTAGTATCTCCTGTCATCTGAGAGTGCAATGGTACTTGTTATATTGATATAGTGCATAGTAAGAGCGCATACTGAGATTACGATGAGTCAGTAAACCCAAGTTCAATCGAAGGACAATATGAAAAGATCATCTCGTGAAAGCGTCAAAGCACATCCAGTACGCGCACACCCCGTATCGATCTGTTCAACGTTGCCGATGTGATTTCCTCCACCCGGACGGTGATGACACTCTCCGTAGCGATCCTCCTATATTCTGCCACGTTTTGTCGAGTAGGTGCAAGTAAGAGCGCGCCAAATGGCCGTCTCAGTCGAGCGAGGAATTCCACCTGAGCGTCTGTCAGCGGGACAGTAGAAGGCGGAAGCAATTCCGCATCATCCAAAGGGTCTGTATCCGAAGTACAGGATAGGTCTAGCAATGGATCGAACGACGGAGATTCGCCAAGTTCAGTCGTGTTGTCCATGTGAGGTGCAATCTCTGTGATGCTTCCAACAGCGTGTCGGTCAAGAAGGAAGTCGATCCAAGGATGAATGAGATACAGAGAATCCGCTTCCACAATATTTTGTCTAGTCTTGATCTCCACGGTCCCAAGCCCACTAGCCTGTGCACGAAAGACCATCCCTGATCCTTTTCGAAAAGGTTTCACGGCCCTAACCTCGAAGGCAAGGCATGGAAGCCTCATTCGTTGCCCTGCGAAGGTCGGTGTGGGCAATTCGCTTACTCGGTCAAACAACATTGTGACCAAGTCGGGATCAAGTGACAGAGCATGCAGTTCTGCAGTGATTGATTCCATCTCGACCTCAGGGACGGCGGGCGGAATGTGCAAGGTCAAGGGCTGTCTGAATACGACGATATTTTCTGGAAGACAACTGTTGAAGCTGCCAGATTCCCCTGTCCATGCAAGAATACTCGTGTCCCCCGAGCTCATGAGAAGCTGAGACAAGAGTCGTCCCAGGGCCTTGTCTCCTTCGCCATACGTGACCGGTAGGGTTATTGAGAAAATTCCAAGCAGAGAGTAGGCCGCATCCTCGACCCGTGTGGTCTGTCGTGTAGAGGCCAAACGAAGCTTCTCCCGTATATCGCTCAACCCGGGTCGGAGTGCCATCAACGATTGCGCCGAGATACCAGTGGCCTTCTCCATCTCTGAGATGATCTCAGTGGATTCCTTGTGGTTGTAGATCGTAAGACCCAGGTATGGTGTCCAATCCTTGGTGTAAATTCGGACTACCTTGGACGCATGATATTCCTGCAACGTCCACCCGCGCGAGTTCCATAAACTCATTATCAGAGCGCCAACTTCCGCCAGCTGGTCGACATCACAAAGGAAGATGATCGTCAGCGCAGACCCCTCGTACCACTTGAACATGCTAACGAGGGCTTCTTGGAGGACGAACGGATCCCCCTTGTTAATACAGCATGTATCGCTCCAGGCCCAGTTGAATCCTTCATCCCGTACGGTCCTGCAGAACATCTGTAGTTTGCTGTGAGTAGAGAACTCCTCGAGGTCGTACACCACGGTTTTGGTGACCTTCTCGTACAGTGGCTCCTTGCCTTGCCATGTATGCGAGAACGTGGTATAACGGTAGAATTCCCCAACCACTTTTTCGATGAGAGAAAGGTCGATGTGCGTGGTCATGGACATGATGAGTTTCGTAAAGGCTGGGGTCGATTTAAATGCATCGGTCTGCTCTGATTTGTCGCAAAGACGACCCGATAGGGTATTGATGAGCACCAAGGGTGAATCGCGAATAGCATTCTCGATAGCTTTACTAATCGCTTCCTTTGTCTGAACACAGAGGTGAAATCGCCCTACAACAGAATATGAATGGAAGAATATTAGTGTAATCTGATAGCCCTCACCAAGAGTATCAGGATCAGATGATACCGACATCTTCGACAACATTGCCTCAAATGCATCTACTGCGTTGTCGTGGTGTCCCAAACCAACTAGTGCCGTGTACTTCGTCTCGTAGCCCGAAGGAGAGCGTGGATTCAGCTTGATTAGCTGTGGATCGCCTATTAGCATTGACGAACTCGAACAGATCAAAGATATACTACTTCATTTGCATCATTCAAAGCATTCTTCCACTCTCCTTGTTCTGCGTATGCCTTGCTTCGCTTGACCAGCAAGTCTTGCGGATTAGTAGAAACTAGCGACAATGCAACTGTGTAGTGTGAAACCGCCTCATCATATTGTTTGGCATTCACGGCACTATCGCCAAGGACCTCCAGTCTGCCGCAACAGCGGTATTTCAGATCTGGTAGAGGATGGTTACCAGTATTACAACATTCGGAGGCCCAGTATAATATCAACTCACGAGAAATGCACTCCTTGAAAGGTTCGGTCATATTGGTCGACTGATCCATTGTGCGTAGCAGACACTTCCCAGCCTCCTTCGTGCGACCCACTGTTAAAAGGACCTCACAAAGTCGTTGTTGGATTATGATCGTAAGATCATCAAAACCCCATCCAGAAATCTTTTAGAAATCGGGGTCAACTTCAATACATTGGAAAGAGAATGAAGACATACCAGTGTGACTACCAGCGGTGGTCGACAAGTACGGTCACCCAGTTTGAATCGTGCGTTTTCGAACGACTGAAGCGCACGCTCATAGTCGCAACTTTCTATGTATTCATCCCCAAGAAGAAGATGCATGTATGCCTATTGGAAACAGCATTAGCGACGCTACTGGATAGACGAACATCCTTCACATACCTGGACTACATATAGCTTTGGGTCCACCCCCGCGTCAGTAATGAGGTCATCCAAGCGTGTTATCGCATCAACATGCTTTCCGGCCATGAAGAGGACGATAGCCTGAAGGAGTAAATCGAAAGAGAAGTGATGCTAGGCCGAAAAACGTACCTTGATGAGGAGAAGGGAAACATGATCTGAAGGGAAAAGCAGAGATGCAATATCACACGCCCGAAATCCTTCGTCGATTTCCCCCTTACCGACAAGGGTCACACACATTGCGATGTAGCCAATCACGGATCGCTTGATTCTGATGGACTGAGTTTGACAAGGTGTCAGTGTCTACATATGCGAGGGAACAATAATGAGCACCTGCTTAGCGTCAGCGAGTGCTGAGTCCCAGTGTCCTAGGCGTGCCCGAACGAGAGCTCGGCTAGCGAGTACATGATGGGTACTACTCCCCAAAGTCTGGGTCGCGGCAGATAGCAATGCTTCTGCATCCGTGAGTTGACCGTGTTTCCATGCATTGAGAGCAGGGTTATCGATATCAAGTTGGGGCTCCTGGAGTGGTTGCAATGTATAAAGATGGATCAAAGAAAAGGTACGAAACATACCGAAATAGAACGGAACAAAACACGAGACGAGTCTTTTACGGTGATTTTGCACCCTGTAGCAATTGCAAGGAGTCGACCATCCGATGAGCATGTGAGTGAGCGTGCATCATCGGTATGTTGAATGGGCGTAGGTTGAGTGTTTCCCAACATGTCCACAAAGCTGATAGTTCTCTTTACAGAGTACGCTATAGTTTTTCCATTTTGCGGCAGGGCAATGCATGAGTCGGTATCGGGAACTTGCCACTCTGAGGCCGTTGACCCAGTGGATGCGTTGATTTGCTTGATTTTCCTGTCTTCAGTTGCGACGAAGAGGTGGTCATGGCGCCAGAGGAGACCGCGGTGAACCACTCCCACGCCAACGTTGAGAAGTAGTTGACCGTCATTGCTATCCCAGACCCGGACAGAATAACCAGAGGCGGTCGCAACTCGGTCGCCTTGTGGAGAGTAAGTGACTGCGAAGACCCGCTCGCCATGGTCGAATGTCTGCACTTTTTTGCATGTTGGGTTGTCCAGAACGGTGACTGCACGATGAAGCCATTGCGCAAAGACGAGACGAGACGAGTCTGGAGAAAAGTCGATGTCCTGGATCTCGAGTCCGCTCGCAGACTCTCCAATCCGTTCGTAGGTCTTCCGGGCGTCCCAGACAATCACTTGGCCATTCCGTAACCCCGCTGCGACGTACCTGCCATCTCTTGAGACGGCAACAGTGTAGGCACGCCATCCCACCGACATCGCCGCTACTTGTTGACCATCTTTTGCTCCCCACACTCGAACACTCTTCCCACAGCCAGCGATGAGATGCTTGCCATCCGCTGAAAATGTCACGGCCCACACATCTTCACCTACGTCGGCTTCAAAGAGCTCGGGATATTCTTCTCAAACACTCAGCACCGGTGCAGTGTTATCTTGTCAATACGCACCATTTGTCGTCAACGACATGGATGTTGGCTATACACTGGAATGGATCCCACCTCGTGTTTGCAGTGTCAGGGCTTCTTCTTTTCGGTAGCTATTGCGTGTCCAAACTCACCTTATCGGATCGCTAACACTAGAATCAAGCATTAATGTTTCATCCTCATTCCCCACGGGAATTCAGTCGGCGTGGTGATTCCAAGAAATCGAGGCTCTCAGCTTCAATGCTCTCCGGCTGACCTTGCCATGGTGACCTCGCCGAGTTTGGTTTCACACCTGTCTCTGGCTATACACTCTTGATTCTGGGCCCTCATGAGTACTTCCCGACCTCATATATCATAGGTGAGCAGATTCTAGTAGTATATGTGATGTCGGACCACTACCCGCAATTACACAGTTCGGACGGTTCTATGTATACTGGCTATCTCCACCCTTGCCCGTCGTCCCCAAGCTTTCTAAGCTCGAATCTGTTCTCCACGGCCACAACATATCTGTCAACGTCGCTTTGCTTCTATACGGTGCCACCCTCTACACTCACCCTTTCAGCCCCTCGGAAGTGGCCGATACTTTCTACGTGGACCTGACCGCCATCCTCGTCCAGATCCTTGCTCAATTTGCTGCTCTCTGATACAAACACCTGCAACTCACCATACCTGCCAGACAACCTCGCTCTTTAGCGAAGACGGCTACAAACTGCCTTGTCCAACTGGCCCCTTGTTTCTGGTGCATCCCCAGACTCGTACATCGGGTAGGAGGCCCCCCTAACGTGCCTTGGGATCGAAAGGCGCCGCGAAACACCACCGACTGACTTCATTCTCGGCAAATTGGTCGGTTGTTCAGGTGTTCGCCATGATGTAGATACCTCTTTTCTCTGACCCCGCCACACAAGTCGTGTTAGCAAGCCCTACGGGGCCTTATGTGGAGATTGGCCGTGAGTGTCGTCATGGATTGACAAGCTAATCATTGTGGTGCATCAGGCCGCGCCCCAGCCAGAACCAGACATAAGATCTCCTTGACGTTCAGTGGATGACTTGCACTGGCCCGACTCATCTTTCAAGAAATTTCACCTCTATCCAACAGACGCGCCATCTTCAGGGAGTCCTCAAAGGTGGGAATACGACCTACTTTGAGTAATTCCTTATGTAACAATCCTCCATGTGGCTCTCCCACTGTCTGACAAGCCCAAACTTGAGGTGAAGTGGTTGGGATGTGAATGTCTTGTAGTACATATGTACATAAGATTGCAATAGCAACACGTTTGTATCGAAACGAATCAATAACACAAACCTAACTGCGATGCGTGAAAGCACCATAAAGGAGGCTCGGGAGAAGGATACAATCATCAAAGCATATCAAGTACGCGTATGCTCTGTATCAACCTGTTTAACGTCGCTGATGTGATCTCCTGCACCTGGGCCGTGATCAAGCTCTCCGTAGCGATCCTCCTGTATTCTGGCATGTTCCGTCGGGTGGGAGCGAGTAAGAGCGCCCCAAATGGTTGCCTCAGCCGAGCGAGGAATTCAATCTGCGCGTCCATCGAAGGCTCCGCAGAAGACAGGAGGGATGCAACTTCCAGAGGGATTGCATCCGAAGCGCTGGAAAGGTCGGAGGAAAAATCAAACGCTACAAATTTGTCCAGCTCTGAAGTTTCGTTCTCGTCAGGTGCGATCTCTACCATGTCTGCGATGGCATGTCGGTGGAGGAGAAAGTCGATCCAAGGGTGAACGAGATAAAGAGAATCCAGTCGTGCGAGATTTTGCCTTGTCCTGATCTCGACATCCCCAAGTACACCAGCCTGCACACGAAACACGAGCTCCGATCCGTCCTGATAGCCAGAGACAAGCCTAATTTTGAAGGCGAGGCACGGAAGTTTCATCCGTTGAATTACAAAAAACGGAAGAGGGAGCGCATTCAATTGGTCGTACAACGTCGAGACTAGGTTAAGATCGAGCAAGGAAGCATGCAGCGCGGCGGTGGTTATGGCCATCTCGGCCTCAGGAATAGCAGGTGGAATGTGCGAGGTCAAGGGCTGGCTGAACACAATGATATCAGCTGGGAGACAGCTATTGAAGCTGCCGAATCTCCCCGTCCATGCGAGGATACTCGTGTCCCCTGAGCTCATAAGTAACTGGGACAAGAGTCGCCCCAATGCCTTGTCTCCTTCACCATATGACACTGGTAGTGTCATCGAGAAAATTCCAAGCAATGAGTACGCCGCATCCTCGACTCGTGTCGTCTGTCGCGTGGAGGCTAAACGAAGCTTCTCCCGTATGTCGCTCAACCCGGGGCGAAGTGCCATCAACGATTGCGCCGAGATGCCGGTGGCCTTCTCCATTTCCGAGATGATCTCGGGCGACTCCTTGTGGTTGTGGATCGTGAGGCCCAGATACGGTGTCCAGTCCTTGGTGTAAAATCGGACGACCTTTGATGCATGATATTCCAGTAATGTCCATGCTCGCGAGTTCCAAAGACTCATCGTCAGAGCACCCACCTCCGCCAGCTGGTCGACATCACAGAGGTAAATGATCGTCAACGCAGACCCCTCATACCACTTAAACATGCTAACGAGGGTGTCTTGGAGCACAATTTGATCACCTTTGTCGATACAGCATGTATCGCTCCAGGCCCAGTTGAATCCTTCATCCCCTACGATTTTGCAAAAAAACTGTAGTTTGTTATGAGTCGGCAACACCTCGAGGTCGTGCACCACGGTTTTGACAACCCTCTGGTACAGAGGTTCCTTGCCCTCCCATGTATGCGAGAATGTGGCGTAGCGGTAGAATTCTCCAACCACCTTTTCGATGAGAGCATGGTCGATGTGGGTAGTCATGGACATGATGAGTCTTGTAAAGGCCGGCGTCGATTCGAATGCAATAGTCTGCTCTGACTTGTTGCACAGGCGACCAGACGAGGTACTGATGAGCACCAAGGGCGAGTCACAGATGGTATCCTGGATAGTTGTACGAATTGCTTCCCTTGTCTCTATATAGAGGCGAGATCGCTCTACAACGACATTAGTGGAAGAATAGTAATATGTGATAACCCCCACCAAGAATTTTCGCATCAGATGATTCTGACATTTTCAGAAGCATGGTTTCGAATGCGTCTATCGCGTTATCATGGTGTCCCATCCCAAGTAGCGCCGCATACTTCCTCTGGTATCCTGATGGAGAAGATGGATCAAGCCTGATTACCTGAATAGCGTCCATTAGCATTGAAGGACGGAACAGATTAAAGATAGCAACCTCATATGCGTCATCCAAAGCATCCTTCCATTCACCTTGCTCCACGTATGCCTCGCTACGCTTGACAAACAACCCATGCGAATTAGCAGGGTCCAGCGACAACGCAACTGTGTAGTGAGAGACTGCCTTGTCAAATTGTTTAGCATTCACGGCATGATTCCCGAAGTCATCTAGCTTTTTGCAGCAACGATGTTTGAAGTCTAATCCAATATGGTCACATCAGAGACAGTTAATGAAGGGCGGGAAAAACATCAGCTCACCAGAAACCCACGTCTCAATGGGTTCGGTCATGTCGATCTCTTCACCTAACATGCGGATCACACACTCGGCCGCCTCCTTCGTGCGATTTGCCGCCAAGAAGGCCTCACAAAGACGTTGTTTAATTGTGATCACAAGACCATCAAATCTCCATCCAGATATCTATAAGAAATTAGGTCGACTTCAATACATTGCAGCACAATTAAGGACATACCAATGAAACTATCAGCGGTGGTTGATGAATCCGGTTGTCCAGTTTAATTTGCGCATCTTCAAATGATTGAATCGCATGCTCGTAGTCGCCACACTCCATATGTTTGTCCCCTACTAGAAGGTGCATGTATGCCTATTAGACACATCAATAACAAGACTATGCGATATATGAACATCCTTCACGCACCTGGACTACTTGTAACACTGGGTCCGTCGGCATGTGAGCACTGTCAGTCACGAGGTCATTCATACGTGATATCGCATCGACATGGTCTCCGGCTATGAAGAGGATGACGGCCTGCAAAATGAGCAGTTAGAAGATGATCAAGGCTAGGCGGAATAAGTACCTTGATGAGAAGAATGAGGGACACATGCTCCGAATGAAAATGCTCGAATGCAATGTCACACGTCCGAATTCCCTCGTCCTTTTTCCCCTTGCCAATAAGGGCCACAGACCTTGCCACGTAAGCGAGGAGAGATCGCTGGATTTCGATAGACTTGGTTTAAAACAGTGTCAGGGTCCATGTATGCAAACGTAGCACAAGATGCACCTCTTTTGCGTCGACGAGTGCCGCATCCCAATATTCCAGGCGTGCCCGAACAAGAGCTCGACTAGCGAGTAATACCTGATGGGCACTATTCTTCGGCATCGAGATCGCGGCAGATAGCAATGTTTCTGCATCGGTGAGTCGATCCTGCTTCCATGCATCGAGAGTAGTGGTACCGATATCAAGTCGCGGCTCCTGGAACGAGAGATGTCGTAAATATGGATCGAAGGCAAGGCAGAACACACCAAGATAGAACAGAAATCGACAGTAGATATGTCCTTTATGATGATTTTTCTCACTCCAGCGATCGCAAGGAGCTGGCCGTCTGAAGAACACGCAATCGAACGTATGTCCCCGCTGTGTTGAATAGGACTGGGTCGAGTTTTTGCTGACATACCCAAGAAGGCGACGGTTCTCTCGGTAGAGCAAGCTGTGAGTTTCCCGTGTTGCGGCATGGCGATGCATGAGGCATCAGGAACTGGCCACTCTGAGATGGTTGACCCGGTAAATGCATTGATTTGTTTGATTATCCCGTCTCTGGGTTTGACGAAGAGGTGGTCGCCACACCAGAGAAGACATTGGAGCCCGCATATAGCCATGTTGACTTCGACAAGTAATCGACCATCATTGCTGTCCCAGACCCGGACAGACTCCCAGCTAGCTGTCGCGATTCTGTCGCCATGTGGAGCATATTTGGCCGAAAGGATGTGGTGGTGGTTGAGAGTGAGCACTTTTCGGCGTTCTGCAATGTGCCAAATGGTGGCTGAGTTAAGATCAAAGTAACCGATAAGGAGTTGGGACGAGTCCAGGGAGAATTCGATGCCGTGGATGGTGGATCTGACCCCGTCTGCAAAGACTTGTTTGTGGCTCGTTGCGTCCCAGGCAAACACGCTGCGCGACCCCGCCGCGATGTATCTGCCGTCTCTCGAGGTAGCGACGCAGGTGGCACCGTCTTCCACTGGTATTTTTGCTACTTGTTGGCCATCCTTTACTCGCCACACTTTAACACCCTCTTGACCACCACTGATGAGATGCTTGCTATCCGTTGTGAATGTTACATGATATTTATTGTCCACGTTTTCATCGATGTCGATTTCAAGGAGCTGAGGATATCCTTCTCGAACACTCAGTACCGATGCAACTTTATCTCGTCAGCACGCACCACTCGTCATTACCATGGTTGTTGGTGACATGCAATCAAGGGAGCAAGCGAAGAAGGTGCGGTGGGTACGGTTCAGTGAACCAGAGTCACGGTCACCGTCCACAAATCGTGGGAGAGTCGATGAACGTCGGTGACGTTGATATGAACATGGCTTTCAGCGGTTCCCCGGGGTCCTACTTAGAGAGTAGTGTAACCTAAGCGTAGCTTAGCCTGCCTCGTTGCACACCAATTTCTGCCAGCAAGCGAGACAAAATGATTCTGTTTCGAACCACACTCATCACGTGTGTGCATCCAACTCATTTGTCGTTTGTCAGCTAGCTCCGAATCTTGATGGCCAGACCGAGTCGAGTCGCTGGGAAGAAGCGGTCAAACCGTGGATGATGGTGGGACCACTTCACCGAACACCCTGGGTATGCAAACAAGGAAGAAAACTCTATGGTTAGCGGGAAGGCAAAAGTGATGTGCACCAGGGAGTACGAGCAGCGCATCTGGAGACTCATCAATCCCCGCTACAGTCAGACCCGGGATTCATGGCATCATACAACGCCTTGTTCAGGCTATTGATGATGACGAATGGTCTCAGGCTGAGTCTCCTGTTTCCAGAAGCCATTCCGATGCAATTCAGTCCAGTGCTGTTCCGATCAAAGATCTCTTGGATTATTCGACCGCGCAGACTTGGCTACATTCATTCTACACAACTGCTGTTCGTTCCTCGGACGACGACTTTACCAACTGCCAGATCTCGATGCAGAGGGTATTGATGACCCAGATCTGTATGGGGAGGATGTTCTGGCAGAGTAGAATGTTATTTTTCCGACTGCCACTCGTACATAGTCACTCGTATTAGCCGAGCCTTCCAGCCAATCATAATCGATTATGTATTTTCCAGACGGGACTTTTGATACTGCTCGCGTTCAGTTCATCGCGCTCATGGGAAACTACATCGGTGCACGTTCCCTGAATCTTGTGAACATTCACTAACTGGCAGAACACTGCGTGTAACTGTACAGTACAGTTACATGTACCCCCTCGAAATAGGGCCACCATGTGCTTTCGGCGCTAGGCTCCTTCATTTCGATTCGCCGCATCACAGAATTGAGGATTCGAGCCAGCACTAACCCGTTCGCTCCTGAGGCTGAATCGATCGGGATCAACACCCTTCCCTGGGATACACTACTTTTTTGAGTTACCCTTCAGCTTTCTTTCAAGGTTTCGAACATGTCTTTTGTGACGTAGCTGGGACCAGTACTCATTCATGGTCAGCTCGAGGTCATTGGTTTGGAAATGTAAGGTCAGGCCGCCAACCACCTAATCGCCACACTAAATGGCAGTGATACCACTAGGTAATTCCCGTTGGACGGTATACGTACCAATTATCTGGAATTATGCAGATCCTCGTCCTCCCGCGCTTGAGTCTGTCCTGTGGGCAACACTGCGCTCATGCACATACATTTTACCCGCCCAATCCTCGACATGTTCATCAGCCTTCCGTACAGTGCTATCTACTGTATGCTCTCCCTCTTTCTTCACGTCTTCTGTCCCCTACTCTCCCTCAAAACGCGGGCCAAGGTGTTCGGCTACATAAGCTCACCTTAGTTCTCATCCAGATCCTCATTTCTATTCGCACCTCTCTAACACGAAGTCATCTGTTACCACACATCCACAACTATGCCTGACTCTCCAGGCGTGAAATGTCTTCCAACTCGTCGCTCATCTTTGGTATCATCACCGGCCTGCACGCCGGGTGGGTGAACCTCCCCAACATCCCATAGGATCGACAGGTGCACTTACCTGTGCCGCGAGGCACCGCCAATACACTGTTTGATACCCCGCTGACTACTCCTCGCAGCCCAGCCCAGCCCCTTTTATCCTGGTGCATCGCACGCCAAAAATCCCCTTGGTTGCTTGATGGACGCTTGAGTTCTAGCAGCCAGAGGGACAGGAACAAAGTGTGGTACTGGGTACTTGAATTGACACCCTGTGTCAATACGGTTACAAACACATCTTGTTAAACGTGGGCTGGTGAAGATCGTCTTACGAAGTAACACTTTCACCACTTCGTATGGTGTTTCATTGAAATTTCAATGCCACCAATCGTTAACATGTGAATCGAACGGCATTGACGCAATTGTATCGACATAACGAATAAGAGCACATACTGATATTGAATGACAACATACAAGTGTACAAGGCATGAAAGTAGTAATGGGGGGTGATTGTGGAGAAATATCACCGCGTGAAAGCATCAAAGCACGTCCAGCACGCGTACACTCTCAGTCAACCTGTTCAACGTCGTCGACGTGATCTCCCGTATCTGGGCCGTGATCAAACTCCCCGTAGCTATCCTCTTGTATTCTGTCATGTTCCGTCGGGTGGGTGTGAGCAGTAGGACACCGAATGGTTGCCTCAGTCGAGCGAGGAATTCTGCCTGCATGGCCATCAGAGGCTCAGGCTCAGGAGACAGAAGCGATGAAACTTCTAGAGGCATTGCATCCAAACCGCCGGAATGGTCTAGAGAAAGATCAAACGCCACAAATTTGTCCTCTGACGCTTCATTATCGTTAGGAATAATCTCTGCTGTATTCGCGGCAGCATGTCGGTCGAGGAGAAAGTCAACCCAAGGGTGAACGAGATATAGTGAGTCCAGCCGCGTGAGATTTTGCCTTGTTTTAATCTCGACATCCGCGAGAGCATCCGCCTGCGCACGAAACACAAGTTCTGATCCATCCTGCCACCCAGATACGAGCTTGATCTTGAAAGCAAGGCATGGGAGCTTCATCCGTTGCATTACGAAGAGCGGTAGAGGGAGCGCACTCAGTTGGTCATACAATCTTGTGACCAGGTTAAGGTCGAGTGAGGATGTATGCATGGCGGCAGTGATTGTGCTAATCTCTGTATCAGGAATGGCGGGCGGAATGTGTGATGCCAAAGGTTGGCTGAATACAACGATATCTCTTGGAAGACAACTGTTGAAGCTACCAGATTCCCCTGTCCACGCGAGGACACTCGTGTCCCCCGAGCCCATGAGTAGTTGAGATAAGAGTCGCCCCAGGGCCATGTCTCCTTCACCATATGTCACTGGTAACGTCACGGAGAATATTCCGAGCAAGGAATAGGCCACATCCTCAACCCGTGTCGTCTGTCGCATGGAGGCTAGACGAAGCTTCTCCCGTACGTCCTTCAACCCGGGTCGGAGTGCCATCAACGATTGCGCCGAGATACCGACGGCTTTCTCCATCTCCGAGATGATCTGGGGTGAGTCCTTGTGGTTGTAGATTGTGAGACCCAGATACGGTGTCCAATCCTTGGCGTAAAACCGGACCACCTTTGATGCACGATATTCCTGCAATGCCCAGGCACGTGAGTTCCATAGACTCTTCGTCAGAGCACCATCCCCCGCCAGTTGGTCAACGTCACAGAGGTAGACGATCGTCATCGCAGATCCCTCATACCACTTGAACATATTAACGAGGGCTTCTTGGAGCGCGAATTGATCCCCTTTGTTGATACAGCATGTATCGCTCCAGGCCCAGTCGAATCCCTCGTCCCGCACGATTTTGCAAAAACTTTGTAGTTTGTCGTGAGTAGGGAATGCCTCGAGGTTATACACCACTGTTTTGATGACCTTTTCGTACAGAGGCTCACTTCCCTCCCAAGTGTGCGAGAATGTGGCATAACGGTAAAATTCTCCGACCGCTTTTTCGACGAGACCATGATCAACGTCGGAGGTCATGGACATGACGAGTCTCGCAAAGGCTAGGGTCGATTCGAATGCGACTACCTGCTCTGATTTGTTGCACAAACGGCCAGATGAGGTGTTGATAAGCACCAAGGGTGAATTGCGAGTGACATTCTCGATAGCTTTTTTTATCGCTTCCCTTGTCTGTGCGCAGAGGCGAGATCGCTCTACATGGAATATCAGCGGAGGATTGCCGGAATATTGCGATGAACCTTACCGCGAACTTCTGGGTCAGATGAATCCGACATCTTCGATAACATTATTTCGAACGCATCTATTGCCATATCACGGACTCCCATGCTAAATAACACTGCGTATTTCCTTTCGTATCCCACTGAAGAGGATGGATCGAGCTTGATTACCTGAAAAGCACCCATTAACACGGATGAACTCGACCAAATCGAAAATAAACCACTTCGTTTGCGTCGTTCAATGCATCCTTCCACTTTTCTTGCTCTGCGTATGCCTTGCCTCGCTTGACCAGCAGGCTCTGCGGATTAGCAGAGACTAGCAACAACGCGTTCGTGTAGTGTGAGACCGCCTCGCCATATTGGTTAGCATTTACAGCACTATCGCCGAGGTCCTCCAGTTTGCTGCAACAACGGGATTTGAAGTCTGACATGATGTGGTCACCTCAATGTTATATTCGAAGAATAAGTATAATATTAGCTCACCATTCACCCACTTCTTGATAGGTTCGGTCATATTTATCTGTTGATTCGCCATGCGCAATACAGATTCGCCAGCCTCCTTCGTGCGACCCACCGCCAAGAGAGCCTCACAATGTCGTTGTTGAATCGTAATCGCAAGATCATTGAAATACCACCCAGAGACCTGTCAGAATTTGTATCAATCTCAGCAGGTTGCGAGGGAATTGAGGATATACCAATGTGACTATCAGCGGTGGTTGACGAGTGTGGTTGCCCAGCTTGATTCGCGCATCTTCAAACGACCGAATCGCACACTCGTAGGCGCTGCTCTCCATGTGCTTGTTCCCGAGAACGAGGTGCATATATGCCTATTGGAAACATCATTAGCAACGCCACCTGATATGTAAACGTCTTTCACGTACCTGGACTATATATAACTTTGGGTCCACCTCTCCGATAGTAATGAGGTCATCCAAACGCGATATCGCGTTAACATGCTTTCCGGCCATGAGGAGGAGGACAGCCTAGAATGGGATAAATCGAAAGAGACGAGAAGTTAGGCAGAATAACGTACCTTGATGAGAAGAAGGGAAACGTGATCTGACGGGAAAAGCAGAGACGCAATATCGCACATCTGAAGTCCCTCGTCATTTTCCCCTTTACCGACAAGGGCCACACACATTGCGATGTAGCCAATGACGGATTGCTGAATTCTAAGGGACTGAGTATATCAGGTGTCAGAGTCTACATATGTAAGGGAACAGCAATGAGCACCTCCTTAGCATCAACGAGTGCTGAATCCCATTGTCCTAAGCGTCCTCGAACAAGAGCCCGACTAGCAAGTACATGATGGGCGCTATTCTTCGATGTCGGGATTGCGGCAGACAGCAGCGCCTCTGCCTCAGTGAGTTGACCGCGTTTCCATGCATTGAGAGCAGTAGAGTCGATATTAAGTTGTGGCTCCTGGAGTGATTGAGATGCAGTCGAGGACAATGCATTAAACGTACCGAGACGGAACGTAATACGACGTGAGACATGTCTTTCATAATGATTTTTACCCTTCCGGCAATTGCAAGGAGCTGGCCATCCAAAGAAAATGACATTGAACGTATGTCGTCAGCGATTTGGACTAGACCGGGCTGAATGGTTCCCGAGGTGTTCACAAAGGCGATGGTTTTCATTGCAGAGTAAGCTATGAATTTCCCGTGTTGTGGCAGGGCAATACATGAAGAATGAGCGTCAGGAACTTGCCACTCCGAGACTGCTGACCCGGTGAATGCGTCGATTTTTTTGATTTTCCTGTCTTGGGTTATGACGAAGAGGTAGTTATTACGCCAGAGGACGCCGCGGTGCACTCCCATTCCAGCTCCGACGTCGACAAGTAGTCGACCGTCGTTGCTGTCCCAGACCCGGACGGAGTAACCAGAGGCGGTCACGACTCGGTCGCCTTGTGGAGAGTAAATGGCTGCGAAGGCGTCCCCACCATGGTCGAATGTTCGCACTGTTTGGCGTGCTGCGACGTCCAGCATGGTGACGGTTTGATTAAGCCATTGCGCGAAGACGAGCCGGGCCGAGTCTGGAGAGAAGTTGATGTCCTGGACTTCGAGTCCGCCCACAAAGGCCACGATTTGTTGGTAGGTCGTCGCGCTCCAGAGAAACACTTCGCCCTGCCGTGACCCCGTTGCAATCCATTTGCCGTCGCTGGAGGCAGCAACACTGTAGGCGCGGTGATCCACGTGCATTCTTGCTACTTGTTCGCCATCCTTGACTCGCCACACCCGAACACTGTTCTCACAGCCAGCGATGAGATGCTCGCGATTCGCTGAAAATGTCACTGCCCACACGTCTTCGCCAACATCAACATTGAGTAGCTCGGCATATTCTTCTTAAACACTCAGCGCCGATGTAGTTTCATCTTATGAGCACGCACCACTCGTCATTGATATGCGCGTTGGCGACAGCTAACGATCAAAGAGATAAGAGTCGATATTGTGGTCCGTGCGCCGTATGCACGATGGCGTTGCTCCTCGCTTACAGAGTAGTTCCTCCCTCGTGTGTTCGGCGTTAGAGCTGCATCTCGGTCGCTGTAAGGCCAGCTTGTGCAGCCTCATTGTATCGGATTGACTCACTTGTCGTCACGACTCACCCTCATTTCCGGGTCTACCACTCCATGCTTGAATGACTCAGCAGAACTGGCTTCACACTTGTCAACGAAGATACTACAGACTCTGCAAGTTGCGATTACTCTCAACCATGAACATGCACGATCAGAGAGTGTTATGCGTCAGTGCTTGTCGTGTAGTCGTGTGACGTGTCTAACACGCGCTTGACTGTACTATGGGATCACGAACCATGGCGTTGACGTTGTTATACGTCCAGAAAGCCCTGCTCTCCGGGTTGGCGATCAATCTCAAAGTTCGTGCTAACCTGGATTCGTATCACCCGCGGAGTGCTCCATCCACACAAATACTGAACAGTTTTACGGTTTAGTAGGATAGTCAACCGTCGCTTCTCTAACGACACTTTGTCGGCGGTCTCTATTACTGCAGTGTTCAGCGCCGCAACCACGAACGTCTCCCTGTAGAACCGAGTCGTAACCTGATGCGCGACCGCGTCGTCCACCGTCCACAACGTCTCAATCACCCCACCAGGCCCAGAAAACTGCATCCCAGCTACGAGATGTCGGACGAGATGGAGCCTCGTGCGACGCCGACACATCTTCCCTTGGCAGTATGACCCTCCGACAGAAACGCAGACTCGGAATTAGTGTAGCGTTCCTGGATGATGTGCATCAACGTGAGCTTGTCGCTCATCGCGAGTGAGTCGAACGGCTTCTCCGCGTGCCGCGAGCCGTGGTTCTGGAATGCCTGCACGGCGCCTTTGATCAAGGCTGCAACGCTAGTCATGGCCTCGAACTTCACACTGAGGGCATGGTTGTCTCGCCGCGGAGCCCCTGTTCGACCTCTGGGAGATAGTCCAAGCCCATGTCCACGCTCAGGTGCGCCTGACCAACAATGGCGAATGACATCACACTGATGTTCTAGAAGCATCGTGGACATTTCTCTAAGAATGAAGACGATTGCGAGCATAAAGGAGAATGGAGAGGGAGGAGATAGTTATTCAGCAGGTTGTAAAGGCCTCAGAGATAAGGGCTTTGTGAAGAGTGGGCCAGTGAAGGTCCTTGTAGTACAAAATAATGATGCTTTCACCAAGTCCGCGTGCACTTTAACGGTTACACACGAATCAAATAGCATTGATGCGATTGTATCAACACAACAAATAAGAGCACATGCCGGTATCAAATGACAACATACTACAAGTGTGCACAGCACGAAAGCATCGATAGAGCTCTATCGAAGGGTCGTGGAAAAATATCACCTCGCGAAAGTATCAAAGCACGTCCAGCACGCGTACACTCCCCATCAACCTATCCAATGTCGACGATGTAATCTCCTGCACACGAGCCGTGACCAGACTTTCCGTAGCTATCCTCCTGAATTCTGTCATGTTTCGCCGGGTAGGTGTGAGTAACAGGGCACCGAATGGTTGCCTCAGTCGAGCGAGGAATTCCGCCTGCATGGCCATCAGAGACTCGGGTTCAGGAGACAGAAGCGATGAAACTTCCAGAGGCATCGTATCCAAATCGCTAGAATGGTCTAGGGAGAAATCAAACGCCACAAATTTGTCCTCCTCTGACGTTTCATTATTGCCAGGAATAATCTCTGCTGTATTCGCGGCAGCATGTCGGTCGAGAAGAAAGTCGACCCATGGGTAAACGAGATATAGCGAATCCAACCGCGAGAGATTTTGTTTTGTCCTAATTTCGACATCCCCGAGAACATCCGCATGCGCACGAAATGCAAGTTCTGACCCATCCTGACATCCTGATACAAGCCTCAATTTGAAGGCAAGGCAAGGGAGCTTCATCCGCTGCATTACGAAGAGCGGTAGAGGAAGCGCACTCAATTGATCATACAATCTTGTGACCAAGTTAGGATTGAGTGAGGATGCATCCATGGCGGTAGTAATTGTGTCCATATCGGCATCGGGAATGGCGGGTGGAATGTGTGATGTCAAGGGTTGGCTGAATACAACGATATCCCTTGGAAGACAGCTGTTGAAGCTACCGAATTCCCCTGTCCATGCAAGGATACTCGTGTCCCCTGAGCTCATGAGTAGTTGAGATAAGAGTCGCCCCAGGGCCATGTCTCCTTCACCATATGTCACTGGTAACGTCACGGAGAATATTCCGAGCAAGGAATAGGCCACATCCTCAACCCGTGTCGTCTGTCGCATGGAGGCTAGACGAAGCTTCTCCCGTACGTCCTTCAACCCGGGTCGGAGTGCCATCAACGATTGCGCCGAGATACCGATGGCTTTCTCCATCTCCGAGATGATCTGGGGTGAGTCCTTGTGATTGTAGATCGTGAGGCCCAGATACGGTGTCCAATCCTTGGCGTAGAATCGGACCACCTTTGATGCACGGTATTCCTGCAATGCCCAGGCACGTGAGTTCCATAGACTCTTCGTCAGAGCACCATCCTCCGCTAGTTGGTCAACGTCGCAAAGGTAAACGATGGTCATCGCAGATCCCTCATACCACTTGAACATACTAATGAGGGCTTCTTGGAGCGCGAATTGATCCCCTTTGTCGATACAGCATGTATCGCTCCAGGCCCAGTCGAATCCCTCGTCCCGCACGATTTTGCAAAAACTTTGTAGTTTGTCGTGAGTAGGAAACGCTGCAAGATCATACACCACTGTTTTGATGACCTTTTCGTACAGAGGTTCATTATCCTCCCATGTATGGGATAATGTAGTGTAACGATAGAATTCTCCAACCGCTTTTTCGACGAGACTATGATCAACATGTGTGGTCATGGACACGACGAGTCTCGTAAAGGCTAGAGTCGACTCGAATGCGACAACCTGCTCTGACTTGTTGTACAAACGACCAGATGAGGTGTTGATGAGCACCAAGGGTGAATCGCGAGTGGCATTCTCGGTAGCTTTTCTAATCGCTTCCCTTGTCTGTACACAGAGGTAATGTCGCTCTACGATGAAATGTCAGTGGAAGGATATCAGATTGCTGTGATAACCCTTACCACGAATCTTCAGATCAGGTGATTCTGACATTTTTGACATCATTGTCTCAAATGCCTCTATAGCCATATCACGGAATCCCATGCCGCATAACGCCACATACTTCCTCTCGTATCCCGGTGAAGAGGATGGATCAAGCTTGATTACCTGAATAGCACCCATTAGTGGTCATCGAGCCTGGACAAACTGAAAATAAGCTACTTCATTTGCGTCATTCAATGCATCTTTCCACTTTCTTTGCTCCGCGTATGTCTTGCTTCGCTTAACCAACAAGCTTTGGGGGCTAGCAGAGACTAGGGACAGTGCAATCGAGTATTCCGAGACCGCCTTCTCATATTGTTTAGCTTTCACGGCACTATCTCCGAGGTTCTCCAGTTTTTTGCGGCAACGATTTTTAAAGTCTGATATGAGGTGGTTACCTCAATGTTATAATCGAAGAATAGGCATAATCTTAGCTCACCATTAATCCACTTCTGGATGGGTTCGGTCATATTTATCTGTTGATCCGCCATACGCAATACAGACTCGCCAGCCTCCTTCATGCGACCCACTGCCAAGAGGGCCTCACAACGTCGTTGTTGAATTGTAATCGCAAGATCATTGAAACGCCATCCAGAGATCTGTCAGAATTGGTATCAAATTCAGCAGGTTGCGAAGGAATTGAGGGTATACCAATGTGACTATCAGCGGTGGTTGACGAGTGCGACCGCCCAGTTTGATTCGCGCATCTTCAAACGACTGAATCGCACACTCGTAGGCGCTGCTCTCCATATGCTTGTTCCCGAGAAGGAGGTGCATATATGCCTATTGGAAACATCATTAGCAACGCTACCGGAAATACGGACATCCTTCACGTACCTGGACTACATATAACTTTGGATCCACCTCTGCGTCAGTAATGAGATCATCCAGGCGCGATATCGCATCCACGTGCTTTCCGGCCATGAAGAGGACAACAGCCTAAACAGAATAAATCGAAAAAGGAGCAGCGTTGGACAGAATAACGCACCTTGATGAGAAGAAGTGAAACATGGTCTGAAGGGAAAAGCAGAGACGCTATATCACACGCCCGAAGTCCCTCGTCGGTTTCCCCCTTACCGACAAGGGCAACACAGATTGCGATATAGCCAATGACGGATCGCTGGATTTTGACGGACTGAGTTTAACACGGCGTCAGCATTTACATATGCAAGGGAACACAATGAGTACCTGCTTAGCGTCGACAATTGCCGAGTCCCAGTTTCCCAAGCGTGCCCGAACAAGAGCTCGATTAGCAAGTACATGATGGGAGCTATTCTTCATCGTCGGGATTGCGGCAGATAGTGATGTTTCCGCATCCGCGAGTTGATCTTGTTTCCACGCATCGAGAGCAGCGGCGTCGATATCCAGTTTTGGCTCCTGGGATGACCGAAATGTAGTAGAGATAGATCGAAAAGAACACACAACACATACCGAGAGGGAACGGAATAAGACATACGACGCGTCTCTTATGACAATTTCTTTCCCTCCGGCAATCGCAAGGAGTTGATCGTCCAAAGAAAATGAGATTGACCGCACATCGTCGGTGTGTTGGACGGGACTGGGCTGAATGTTTCCCAACGTGTCTAAGAAGGTGATGGTTTTCTTTACAGTGTATGCTATCAGTCTTCCGTGTTGCGGCAGGGCAATACTTGAGGAGTTTGCATTGAGAACTTGCCACTCTGAGACAGTAGACTTCGAGGATGCGTCAATTTTCTTGATTTTCTTGTCTGGTGTCGCGACGAAGAGGTGGCTGTTGCGCCAGAGGAGACCGCGGTGCACTCCCACTCCCACTCCGACATCGACAAGTAATCGGCCATCATTGCTGTTCCAGACCCGGATGGACTGATGAGAGGCGGTCACAATTCCGTCGCCTCGAGGTGAGTAAGTAGCTGCAAAGGCCTCCCCGCCGTGGTCAAATGTTCGCACTTTTTTGCGTGTTGCGACGTCCAGCATGGTGACGTGGTTAAGGGATTGTGCGAAGACGAGGCGAGTCGAGTCTGGAGAGAAGTTGATGTCCTGGATTTCGGGTCCGTCCGCAAAGGCCTTGGTTTTTTTGTAGGCCTTCGCCGCATCCCAAAGAAACACTTCGCCTTGCCGTGACCCCGTTGCGATCCATTTGCCGTTGCTGGAGGCAGCAACACTGTATGCGCGGTGATCCACAGCCTTCTTCTTTACCTGTTTACCATCCTTTACTTGCCATACTTGAACACTGTTCTCACAGCCAGCAATGAGATGCTTGCGATTCGCTGAAAATGTGACGGCCCACACGTCTTCACCGACGTCAATTTTATGTAGCTGGGGACATTCTTCTCAAACACTCAGCCGCAATACGATTTTATCTTGTCAGTACGCACCGTTCGTCATCGATATTGACTTTGGCGACTTGCGATCAAGGGAGGAATCGCCAAAGGAAGGGTAATCAGAGCTTATACAAAGTTGTGACCCCAGTAGGTCACCTCGTTGCCAGCACCTCGTGTTCTCGGTGCTAGGACTCTTATAGTAACAAGACTGCTGACGACAGAATCAAGCGTTCGATGTCTCGTCCCGTGACTGGCCGATTTAGCTTTACATATCTTGGAGAGTCCTTTAATGGGACAAGTTGCAACGCTGAATGACCTCGAGCCATCGTGAGTACGAGCCAACCCAACGTCATACTAAAGTGGTTTTGATATCTACGGTCAGAACCGCCAGCCACAACCACCGGGTGATTAACAATTACCACTTAGTATTCTGGACGGTACATATCGCATTGACCAGGCATTGACGCCAGAAACCGGTTAGAAAAATGCTATATGTCGATGTAAAGTCATTCGTCGAATGAAAAACGCAACGATTGGATATTTCCTCGCTTCCACCTCTAGAACTGCTGATAACTCAGATGGAGTATCCTTAACGGATGTGGCGACCAGCAGGACCGGGCTATATTCATTCAGTACATGCCTTGTAGATATCCACCGGTATGACGTTCTTCAGCAAATCAATAAACTCCTCCAGTTGAACCCACTGGAGGCTCGGAACGGGTGTACCCTCGTGCACAACACGCACGAACCGGCCACCGCTCCCACTGCGCCAGACCTGGAAAACGGGTCACGCAGGGCTATCAGAATTACGGAGCATAACTTACCTCCATGACGATTTCGCTGCCCATAGCAGGCCATCTCAGCGTACCCCCATTCAACGCATTCCCAAGTCCAAGACCGGCCGCAAGCCGAATCATCGACCCGTCATGTCCAACATAAAACTTCAATTTGTGCGTTTCCTCGCCCGACCGGAACCGCTCGAAATTGTGCCATAGTTCGGTAAAGAAGACACCTTTAGAGATGAGCGGACGCAGAAGAAAATCGATCCAGGAGTGGGCTCACCAAACGTGAGTGATGTATATGTCGACGCGTTTTGCGCCGTGTTCCATATGTAGCTGTGCTCGCTTGTCAACACTCGATGAGACAATTCGACGAGCAGTACCCACTCGTATTCCCAATCACCAAGCGCAAACACGGTATCGGCATCTTCTTGGGATACGCATGCGCCGCTGGCATTGCAAGGGAGCGGATGCCCGTGACATGTGCGCGCACTGAACGTATCAAAGAAATGATCGTCTATAAGTCACTCCAAAAATAAGTTTCCAGCACAGGAATGACGACGGATGCGAATACAGACACCACGAATTCCACGCACTCAAACTCATAGTTCCGAGTGTTGCATCTAATCTTTGCTGAAGATCTTGATACTGAACTAAATGATCTGTCCATGCGGGGACGGACTGATACGCTCCGCGAATAGCGTTCGCATTCGGACAATTATAGCTGGGAACCAGCGAATCTATCTTTAGGCACAGAGGTCATATAAAACATTGGCGTCAAAGGACAAAAGACAAACATTTTGTGGCTGAGTATATACAGGCCACTGTCGCCCGATCGTGCTCGGGTCCATACCATACAAAATTGCGCCCGCGACCTGATGAGTGCGCACTTCGGTAGTCGTCCGAACGTGGATGCTTTGCGGATCCACCGTGTCTAAAAACCCGAGCTTGCCGTGATAGACAGCCCAAAAGTCCTGTAGGATCAGACCAGTCGTGAACATCAAGTCAGGCAGATCGTCAGACGTACCTGTCCGTGCTGGACAGCATCCTCTTTGCCCTCACGTGTGAGTTGGCCGGTGTCACATGTGCCTGCCCAAATTTGCGAGGCAAAAGGGTGCCACTGGGGTATGAAGGTCTCATGATATACCGGCACAGTCCCAGCCGCGTAGTCGAGTTGGATAAAATCAACACAATTCCATCCAGATATGTGGTTGAGAGACCGTTCATTGGGGTATAAATTATCAGGGGTCCGCTAGACAATAAAATCGTGTAAATATGGCAGTACAGGAAGCGACGAAGACCTACCTTGTGGTGACGAATGACGACATTCAGATATTCCAACGTAGCCTCGGGATCATCGGGCTCCAGGTAGTGTTGGGGATTAACATGAGGGGCGTTGCAATAATTGTACGTGTTCCATGGTAGATCACCCGGGGTGGTCGAAGAATTGTAAACGCCTGCGTTATTCAGAGAAAATTGCTGCGAAGAAGAACCGGTTAGCGGTGCCAGTTTACGGAGTACAGTCCACTCGAGAAAGGGGGCGATACCATAGTGATCTGAGGTGTATTGAACTGCCAACCTGAAGATACACTCCAAGGAAGCTCTAGAGCAGCAACTTGATGCATACAGCAATACGCCTCAGAATGTAGTACTAGGAGCGAATCCACAAGAGCTTGGTTTGGGAACGAAGGAGTTCATTTAGTACTTATGTACGCACTGTGACCTTGTTGGTAGTGAGTCGGGGCCTAAAAGTAGCTGATCAAAGTACATTGTAGTACTTAAAATGACTAGTAGCTATCCTTCATCTTTGGCGCTCGTGCGAAATTTGCAATTTGTATCACCGCCCCTCAAAATGAAAATCCATACATCAGTCCGAGCTATTGGCCGATCGTGGCGCGCATAGTACAACCGCTGTATAGTATGTAGGAATATAAGCTGGTGGACTGTAGGGTATTACGTCTAGCAAGTGAATTACCAACACCCACTCAGAATATAATGAACTGAGCAGGAAAAAAAGAAGCGTCCCGGCAGCGAGCGCGAACAATAAACATGAAAAGGAAGAATTTTCCCCAAGGAAGGAATATACCTGGCGTCTCTGAACCAGCCAACGACCCTCAATCACTGGTTGCGGACACCTGCATCCCAGGTCTGGCGAGATGGTCAAATTTAATCATCGTCAAACACCCAATCAGCAGTGAGAACGCCCACGGATTCAGGCGCAAAGATGTCAAATAGACCGCGAGATAAATCGAGACCACCCCAAGGACATCCCATGCACTACATTGCAAACACGATCAGAAAAGTAAACATGGTTCCATGAGCTGAACTAACCTTGTCAGTGATAGTCGCCTGGACGGATATCCCATTGTACGTGATAGTGATAGTTTTGAAGCAGTTTGGGCCAGGATATCCCGATCCAAATTGCTGCCAGTTTAAAGCGACAATCTGTCCGGCGTCGTCAGCAAGTGCCACATCAGTAGTCGAACAGTGTCACGTACGTGGTCAGTGGCTTTATTCCAGATTCCACAAGCACCCCTGGGAGTGTGTGTTGAGAACAGCACTCTAAAAGAAGAGACCCGATACTCACAGACCAACATCGTAAAAGGTAAGGCGCATGGATAAAAAGGCGCGTTTGTGAAGGTCGACCTCACCATGCGCGCGGCGGGCTACTTCATTGTGGTGCCCACGCAACGGCTTTCCAGTAACAAAAGGGAGGGCGAGAGCCAAGAAGCTCAGAAAGCTCAAAACGATGGAGAACTTCATGGAGTTCAAAGCGAGCAAGGGGATGTTTTGACAAAGGAAGGACTGAGGGTGAGGACTGAGCTTCTACAGAGGTATAGTTATCGACCAGGTGATGGAAAGTGGAGCAGAAGTTGGTCTTTTCATCCCTTGGCACGCTTGTTTGTTTGAATCGGCTAGTGTGACAGGAGAACACTGGAGCAAGTGAATTACCGCTTAGCTAAATAAGGGCACATTTACATACTGCTCATTGCCGCAGGCTATAAATATGAGGCTACGCGCTGGAACTATCAACGTGTCTAACCTTTGAAGGACTGCATTGAATCATGACATTGAACTTGAAGAAATGGAACACTTATTCATGTTGGTAAGGGTAATATAATTGGTCGTACTGCGATAAAAGTCTCTTGGAATGAATGCCAAGAAAAAGAGCCACCGATTTTCGTGTCCGAAAAGATTGGTTGACCTGGTGATCAGCCCGGATCAGTCTGAGATTTTCCTTGGTATACCGGAGAAAAGAATCAGGCGTGTGAGGTTCCTTGTATATTGCTCCACCAGGGCCTCCATGGAGTGTGCACGGCCGCCGTCTAGTAGTAGCATCTGCAAAGCAGAGGAGTAACGTTATAATCGCTTGAGCTCTAGTAGTGCAAGGGAGTGTTACCATATTTGGCATCAATGAATTCGTGGATGTTCTTCTGGCCCAGCGCTCCCTGTATCGTTCCGCTAACTCCGATAAGCTAACCTGATACGCCATTGCTCGCACTGTTCAAACGGTCTGTGCGCATGCTCTGTAGCTGCGGGGATCGTGCGCGAACAGAAATACAGTAGGACGCAACTGACAATGTTAGTGGCACAGTCACTCGTTGGCGCACTGTCGCCGAGTTTTGCCGAATGCCACCAGTCCACTGAAGCCCTTTGAAATTTGAAGCACGCAGACCAAGGGATAGGGTAACCAAAAACAAATTAGCACTGAGACAAAGACTGATAACATGAGTGAGGAAACGAAGGTGCAACTCTACTGCATCATAAACAGGTCAAGCACAACCTGTCAACCTCCAAGCGAACTAGGAACAGCTTGGTGGCGCAATGACGGCAAAGCCGTTTCATCGTCGATGACGTTGTGAGAATTGACGAGAACGAGTGAAACGTGTACTCTCTGCTGGGAATCGAGTATGTCCAATAGAGGATGCACTCGTCCCCGGCCTGCCACATTATAGATACCATCGACGTACGCAGTGCCAACCACACCTGTACTTGTGTGAGTTAGGTTGGAACTGCCCACGTGTGTGGTCTTACTAATTACCCAAGGAAGGGGTTTGCCGCAAGGGCGGAGCACAGAGTTCAGGTTCAGGGGTGGGCAATCAGCACGTTCGATGAAATAGGTAAGTATTGTTGAATGCCAAGTGCTCGACGTACGGGGTTTAAATAGGGTGACCACCGTGTTGACGTCTGACCGCGAGTAAGTATCATAGGCGTGAGGGGTGTGAGTGGTTGAGGCTATGCGGCGTTGACGGTGTACCCATTGATGGGATGTGGTAGCCGTTCAGCGGTATTGAATTGCACGCCCTATTTTTTGGGTCATTGGCGTACCGTCAACACTGTTTCTTGAGATTCTGTGACTGAGGGATACGTCGGATCAGGATCTATTAGCACCACTGGTCGTTTTGCCCTGACGCTCCCATTCGGTGTTGACGCAAGTCTCACTGAATCAGTGGATGGAGAACTGCGGCAGTATACAGTGGAGGACTCTGAAACAACGCGACCAGGCTCATTCATGCAGCGCGACAAGTACAAAGAGTAGCCGACCGAGATTCAAATGCCTTCGTATGTGTTTGCATGGTTGTATCGTAATAGGGACCTTATTAGGAATCGCAGAGAGCGACGTCGACGTGATCTAACGCGATGAAGACGGAGTTTAAGCATCTTGCGGGCAAATGGTTGTTCCTAGATGGAAGGACTGACTGCGGACGGCCTTCTGCTGAAATGTCAATATAATATTGGTTGGTCCGCCTCGTTAAGCAGCGACATTGGCAAAGATACTTGAGAGAATAGCCATCCACGAGTTAGCGAACCCGTTCGATGATGCATCGATCTGCCACCGCTCTCGCAGCCATCGAATGTCCTCGTCATTCTCATCAGTGTCTTGAGGAGAATGCATCACGTCGAGCGCCCAGCCATACAACGATGGAGATTCATGTCCTCTCTCGTCCCTTCATCGTCCGGAAATGATGGCTCTGACGCCGCATCATAGAAGGGACATCGATAGACTTCCAATTCGCCGTGGGTAAGGAATGGACGCTGATACAGGCTCTAAAGCACATCTCATAAGAAGTCTACATGATCTGCGTAGCCATGATCCCGTTTTTTGCATCTTGAAAGATCGCATTCGACGGAAGCACTAAAAGGCCGAGACGCTCTGTGGCAGGTGGTAGATCTGGTTCAAAGACGGGGTACCGAGATTGCCACTCAACCAGCAATAAGTATTGCGGCTGTACGAAGAGATAAATCAATATTAAAAGAACGCGAGGCATGATATCATACTTGGCTGATTCTACTCTTGGCCTCTTTACGTGCTGCACTTTCTCGTATAACGGCTCGTCCTCTTCCTTATTTCCCAGGCAGGTCCTAACTGAGGCTATGGCTCAGCAAATTCAAGCGTACCCGTTGTGAAAGGGCCCGTGGTGGTTGACTAACACAACCCCAGAGTATTTTTCTAAGGGAGAATCTTCAATAGGCTGGACAGATTGCGAGTCGTTACTTGCCTGATTCCCGTCTTGCCGCATCTGCATTTTGCGCTCATGCACACAGAAGATAGGTACGGGGTAGTAGAGACATAAGGGATGCTTTCTAGAGAGGTTATGCGACAAGAAATGGGGTAGCTGAATGAATTATGAGACCTGGTAAGCCTACTCACGACGTGGCTGTGCCACATGAAATGTTGAGATCATCGCCACAGCCTGTCTTCCGACGACGTATGTACCTCCTGGAGCTGGATGCTCTCAACTCGATTCATCGGTACGAATCCACAATGTTGACTTGGAGCCTGGGACTAGAAGGTATCGTGGTGCCACCAGCCCACAGCTTCACCGCGGGAGTCGTCCATGACATGCTGAAGATTCACCATCGTTTGCAGTAATGTAGGAAGGCCAAGGATTCTCCTGTCACACGTGCTCTCGTCCTACCAATGCATAGTCAAGGAGGGTGTCTTGGCGTTAAAAGGAGAAATTGTATACTGGGAAGTTCCCGTATCATGTTCCTATGGCCGACAGCTCTAATTTCGGATGCGACGCTTGCAATAGTGCGTCCGATTTGCTCACCAAGTCCTGGCTTGTTGGATGTCGTTCATAGGGGTATCATCATGGGGGCCGTGTCTTGAAATCGTTCTACCAGCGTTTTCGCTCCCAAAGCTATATGATCACACCACAAACTCATTCGGGTATCCTATGCAGCCGGCTGATACCGTCAGAATCCGCGGGCCTGCGGTGTTATTGTGGCTCCCAAAATATCACATCCAGTGGGTTTATCAGCATCTGTAAGTCCAAATATCTGCGAGCCGTAACACTGACACATATTATGTCGCTTTGACGCAGCCGAACAAATTTATCGTAAACACGGATGTGCGCAAATCGATTTGAAAGAGCTCTAATATTATACACAATCGCATTTGAGGAAGACAGCTGTGACCTGTTGTTTGTTGGGATCACTAGACCTGACAAATCAGTCAGTGGCGTAAACGATACGTGTAGTGATCGTATCGGAACAGCTCAGGTAGGATACTCGGCAAACGCTTTTCGTTTCACCAGCAAAACACATCATTTGAGCTGGCACAGATCAAGGTTCAGGCCTAGTATCGTCAAGACGCGAGCAGAACCTTCGTCCCGTCACCAGCTATGCTGTGTTTCCGCACTGATTCATATGGAGCTCAATGTGCCTGCCGTGGACTGGGGGTTATGTCCTCTGCCCTCTATCTCCTCAGGAGCACCCGAAAAAACAATAGTGATGTGATGTATATGAACGCGGGATATCAAAGGTTACGCAAGGCATCCATTCATATTCTCTTCTCGACCTGGTTCGTCGGCGATTGGTGGGCAATCGACGTCGGTTCTATTTTCCCCATTTTACAAGTCCCTTTGTCTGCGCAGCGGACCGCCCAACGAAATCAAAGAGAAGCTATAAATCATTGAGGTAAACATTGAAAAGTTCACACGAGAGTCCAACCTTGTTCGGGCGGCCCGTTAAGAGGTATAGAGTGGATGAGGCACACCCCGCGTCTCGTTTGCGGATCGACAAGGCTCAACTATTGTGTTCGAGAGGGTCTTGTTCGCGTCAAAGTATCAGACTTATGGGCGGTCGTAGCGTCCATAAAGAACCAAGGTAGACCAGAACGAAGAATTCCAGAAAAAGCTTTGTGAGTCCATCAAACACGAGGCAGTCCACTTCATTTCGTCTACGCGAAAGCGATAACGAGCACTTGATAGGATCCGATTGGACGAGACCACGTTCATTACTCCTTCGCTTTGTTTATAGAAGTAAGCGGAGGTTTTTGATGAGATATCGGAGTTGGACTCGCTTAAGTTGTAAACTTTGCCAGCAAACACTCCCTTAGCCAAAATTCGGCTATTTGTGTATCAAACTAGTGTAGAGCCAGCCCCATATCGCGCCAGCAGACACTTGTAGACCAGCTATTTCAGTGCGACGAGCGGAGGTGATACATGTACTGCCAAGGCACCTGACAGGGTCAAACGTTAAAAGCGTCTATTTCGACATAAATTGTTGTGTGGAAACCAAATGTTATTTACGTTTTATCTCCCTGGGGATGGCCATGTGACCGATTTGGTGAAATCTCAGATTGATGAAACACCAGCTGGATCTCTGGCCAGCATAAGTAGAATGACCGACCCGGTCTCTACTGATCTTCTCTCCTCACTGGTATATATATATTTTATAGATTCTGCTCCACGGTCTTTTTCCTTGCTCCATATGACCCTCACCTTTGCAGACAGACTAAACGCCCAGGTATGCCCCTTCCCCTGCTTAGTACGCACACCTCATCTGCTGCCAGGTCGCAGACTCAGCGATCGGGCGGTGGTTTCGCCTCGAGGGGTCTGGCCACCCTCGCGAACGGGAAGGCTCGCGATTCATGGTGTGTCCTCTGTCACTTGACCAGGTCCGCGGACTGATGGCGCTCGAAAGACGGACATCCGCGCCGGTGTAACGACCTGGGTGCGCGCCCTCTTCCGTTTTAACATGGTGTTCCTTGAAACTTACCTTTGCTTCAATGTAGGCCGCCATGGCGTACATCGTGAGCCTTTCCCATCCTTGGGTCAAAATTAAGGGCTCACCTGACTGCAGATATCCGTAAACGCTTCGATCATATCTGATTCGGGAGGAACCTGCGTCTGCAATAGCCCGAACAACTGTGAAACAGATCAAACGTACTTGACATGTGTGCAAGGGATTAAGCAAGATCTCATCACCAGTACGGCCGCCATCTCTGCCCTCGCCTCGGTCTTGATGGGAGCGCTCGCCAACCTTCCTGTGGGAATGGCCCCGGGCATGGGATTAAACGCCTATGTGTGTCGCCTCAGATCTCACTGCGATGCATCTCAATTGACTATCGTCAGTTCACATACTCTGTCGTCGGCTACCATGGGAGTGGTATTATCTCATACCAAGAAGCACTCTCCGCTGTCTTCTTGGAAGGGTGCGTCGAACTTGAGGAATTCTCCCAGCTTCTGATACCACTGAAACAGATGGCTGTTTTTTATCTTGTCGCTACTTGGTTTGCGTCAGTGGCTGGCGCGTATCATGCCACAGTCGCTTGTGCTTGCCGTGGGTGCTGGGATTGGCATTTACATTGCGTCCGTACCTTCGAAAAAAAATCGTCTTTGGTCCCAATGCTAACTTTCCTTTTTTAGATTTATTGGTCTGAGTAAATATTCTTGTTTATTTTTCCCGCACTGCCGAGTAATGACATCCATGTGTAGCGTCCGGCGGTCTCAATGTTATTGGAGGGGACACGACCAACTTGGTAGGTTTGGGAGGATGCAATCCGAGTGGTGCGTTGTCCATCTCTGTGGCTTCCTTCTACCAAGTCTCATCAGGTGTCACCCCGTTTTAGACTGGATCAGTGAAACCCTTCCATATTACTGTGGATCAGCAGTGTTGCAAAGTCCTACCGTGTGGTTAGGTGTTTTCACGGGCGGGTATGCAACTTCCTTAACAGACTTGCGACGCATTTGGCTCATACGTCTCCACCAAGTATCCTTACTGTGCTGTTGATGATGTACCGCATCAAGGGTTCAATCCTGATAGGCATCTTCGTCACCTCCGTCATTTCGTGGCCTCGGTCAACACCTGTGACATACTTCCCCAACACTGAGACTGGCGACCAGCTTTTCGAATACTTCAAGCAGGTTGTCACATGGCACCCGCTTAAGTATGTCGGTAATGTCCTCGAAGTAAGCGCGTTTCCGCATTTCTGGGGAGCTCTTGTTGAATTTGGCAATTTAGTACAACTATGGTAAAGGCAAAGTCTGGTACGCCCTTGTCACGTTCCTCTACGTCGACATTTTGGGTAGGATTCTTGGTTTCTTTTACTTCGTGTCGACTTAACAAGTTCTGTAGACACCACGGGTACCCTGTACTCGATGGCTAAATTTGCTGGGCTCCGTGATCCGGTTACCCTTGACTTTGAAAACTCTACCGTCGCTTACTGCGTTGATGCCTTTTCAATCTCCATGGGTGCGCTCGTCGGCACCAGCCCTGTCACCGCCTTCATTGAATCCGCGACGGGCATTGCTGGTACGTTACCTCGTATTAACTATATATCCACCCTTACTCAAGCGCGCTGATAGAGGGTGGGAAAACGGGCATAACTGCGATTGTGACCGGACTCCTGTTTTTCGTATCAGTCTTCTTCGCCCCCATATTTGCGTCTATCCCCCCTTGGGCTACGGGCGGCGCGCTCGTCGTTGTTGGCTCGCTTATGATCCGCAATGTTCGTGATATCAATTGGGACTACATCGGCGATGCTCTCCCGGCCTTCTTGACAATCCTGATGATTCCGCTATCGTTCAAGTAAGTGGAGTGTAAAAGTACGAGGTGTTTGGCTAAGGTCTTGCAGCATCGCATATGGTGTTATTGTAGGCGTTGTGACATATGTCCTCCTCAATGGCATTGTCTGGACTTTGCGCAAAATAACCGACGGCCGCATTTCACCACCTAACTGGGATGCATCAGAGCCATGGGTCATTCCTCCTGGTGGTATCATCCCACCATGGATGTGAGTTTTCGACATTCTTCCACTCTTGGGTCCCTCTGACTTTTGTCGCAGCAAATACTTGCTCAATCTCAGGAACAGTAAGATGGGCGATGACATGCCATCAGAATACCCTTTCCAGGTCCGCCATAGACACTCGGAGATATCGATAGACTCTCAGAATCCAGGGAGCTTTACGCCGAAAAACTCTAGCTTTGCCAACTCTGAGAAATGATGCTCGTTTTCGTCCATGTGTACCATTATTTGTCATGGGATTTCCTCGCGACCACGAATGCGGGGCCTGTCATTCCTGTTATTTTTTATTGTGTATCTGCCTCGCTTTTTAGTGTGACATATCGTTTTTCATGCCTGTTGTTTCCATGGCCCCGTTTCCTCGACCGCATTCCCACCTAGATTATGACCAACTTGTCGGGACCTTCCGCTAACTCTTTCGTTTTTGTACTTTGATAGTCAGGGACTCGTGTGGATGCATCGTCAATAGAGACACTTCTCATTCAGATCTCGAGATCTGACATACTGAGTGACGTCGTTGAAGTCAAAGTTACCCTGACAATACACACCTCTCCACACCTGCGCCATGTGGACTTAGTATGCGCGATCGAGTCTGACCCTGTCGGCTGTTTCTCCATTAATTGCCTCGTGATCATCATGACTGTCAAAAAACAAGAGTATGATAAGACATATCTACCAAGCGGTGACTAGGCCCGCTGGCGCTCCCGCTCGCGACTCGTCTTGGTATCCACCCTCACGTACTCACTTTCGTCCGGCAGACCGCTCTCTGACTCCTTCTTGACGTTCACATATGCATCACCGAGGATCTGCAGTGCGACGGCTCGGAGGGTGGCTTTGCCACGAGGCACGGTCGGGTCTTCAAGTATGCGATCACATGTCTCGCGCAAGACCGACTCTATCTCGAGCTTCGTTCCCTGTATATCAAGAGTTTGTGTAATGACAACATGGGCGACGTGGAATCAACTGACCTTGAAAAGCGCCTGTAGGCCTTTTTCGGCTGCCTGTTCCTCTAGACGCTTTTTCTCTTCGGGTGACAAGTTACCCGCCTTTTCAGCGGCTTGAATCTGGTCAAAGACGGTCTTTAGCTCGATAGCCGAACGGAGCGTGGAAACGCTGTATGATGATAAGAACTTCTTTACACAATACGGCTGTAGGGACACCTACGTCTCGCTGAATACGTGATACTTTCCTTGTACATTGTGCAGCCAGCCACCTACGCCCCACAATGATTGACTGGTGGCAAGGAAGTGCTTTGCCTTTGATACATAGACGAAGCCGATTGCGTGCAATAGCTCAACACCGTATGACTCCTTCCGCAGCTCGCTGATGGAATGGCTCGTCGCGGAAGACACCCGAAAAAGTCAAAAGACGCACTCTGCTTCGAGCTGACAGATTGTTCGCCAACTTAAGGAGACGTCTGCATCATCCGGACCTGTAGCCGACTCGGTGAAGATGCTAAGTTTACGCTCCAAATTCTCGACGCTGTCAACTATGAGAACGAGAACATAGTCAAGTGGAGCACTAACAGCTTTCGTATCCGTTCTGTACGTGCTTCGGATTTCTGACAAAATAAATCGAGGTCACCTCAAGGCGTCGAAACCAACCGGCTTACCTCCGCGCTAGCTTTCCTCTCCTTCTCTTCTTTCCGTGCTTTCTCCTCCTCGGTGAGGATCTCTTTGCCCTTTCCATCGCGCTTGACCTCTTTACCCTCACCCTCTGCCTCCTCTGCTTCTTGCAGCGCTGTCTTCATGTCTCTAGCCAAGCTAATTTGACCGATGATCGGCAGGAAACGTTCGCCACCGAAAATGGCGCCGAAAACTTCCTCGGGATCAACGAAACCACCCTCGGGCGCGCTCTCCTTTGGACCAAACTCGTTGTACTTTTTGCGAAGCGCTGGATCTGAGAGGGTCTGGTAAGCAATGGCGATCTCCTTGAAGCGTTCCTCTGCATGCGGATCATCCGGGTTCTTGTCCGGGTGGTGTTTGATGGCGAGTCTTCCTAGAACATCAAGCTGGCATGAGCATCTGCAGAGTGCGGATCAAAAAAGGCACCTGCGGTAGGCCTTCTTGATGTCCTCTGTGGTAGCATCTATAGGAACGCCGAGAAGATCATAGTATCCTGTCTCCAAGGGTTTTTCTTGGGTACCAATCTTTCGACCTCTGCGTGGAAGTGCGGGGGTGGATTGCGAACCGTTTGGTGTGTGCGACGCAAAGGAGAGGGATGCACCACTCGGTAGTTGCATTGGATAGAACGCGTGTTGGTATATAGCTTGGCATTGAACGCACCGGATGCGAAGTAGGGTTCCTTGTGGCGGTATTGGCGAGGGTACGGGAAACTCGAGCGAGGAATTACACAAGCTACACTGCGAGCGTATATGTGGACTGTATAGCCGTGAAGATAATACGGGTACTGAAGTGCTCATCGTCGTGCACGGTGAAGACCAGCACAGAGTCACGCAGCCGAAAAGAGCAGAGTCACGTGCAGGATTCCCGATACGGTAGTAGAGGGTCTATGTCGACCGTTTAACTCTCGTTTTTGCGGGCGTTTGCAAGATCGAACGTTTATATTTATTTATATTTACAAAGCGGCAGCCTTCGGCATCGCTCAACAACAAAGACGGGAAGTTTCAGGACAGGACAAGGATAAGACA